>JAKSZT010054194.1:55050-145612 GCA_026826555.1 Tolypeutes matacus
GCTTCACAGGTGAATTCTACAAAACATTCCGGAAAGAACTAACACCAATCCTGCTTAAACTCTTCCAAAAAATAGAAGTAGAATGAACATTGCCTAACTCATTTTATGATACCAACATTACACTAATACCAAAGCAAAAGAAAGATGCCACATGAAGGGAAAACTACAGACCAATCTCTCTAATGAACCTAGATGCTAAAATCCTCTACAAAATACTTGCTAAACATATTCAACAACACAGTAAATGAATTATACACCATGACCAAGTGAGTTTCATCTTGGGTATGCAAGGATTGTAATAGACCACAATCAATGTAATAGACCACATAAACAGATTGGGGGAAAAAAAATCACATGATCATCTATTAACGCAGAAAAAGCATTCAACAAAATACAGCATCCTTTTCTGATAAAAACACTGTAAAAGATAGGAATAGAAGGAAACTTTCTGAACATGATAAAGGGTATATATGAAAAACCCACAGCTAACATCATATTCAATGGTGAAATCCTAAAAGCTTTCCCTCTAAGATTGGGAAAAAAACAAGGATGTCCTCTGTCACTGCTCCTATTTAACATTGTATTAGAAGTACCTGCACGAGCACTGAGGCAAGAAAAAGATATAAAAGGCATCCAAATTAGAAAGGAAGAAGTAAAAATTTCACTATTTGCAGAAGACAGAATCCTATACACAGAAAGCCCTGAGAAATCTACAACAAAGCTTCTAGAACTTATGAGTTCAGTAAAGTCACAGGTTATAAGATCAATGTGCAAAAATCATTAGCATTTCTATACATTAATAATGAGCAATCTGAGGAGGAAACCAAGAAAAAATACCACTTACAATAGTAACTAAAAGAATCAAATACCTAGGAATAAATTTAACTAAAGATGTAAATGACTTATACATAGAAAACTACACAATATTGTTAAGGGAAATGAAAGAAGATTTCTGTAAATGGAAGAATATCCCCTGTTCTTCAATAGGAAGAATAAACATCATTAAGATGTCTATCTTACCAAACTAATCTACAGATTTAATGCAATCCCAATAAAAATCTACACAGCATTTGTTAGTGAATTGGAAACACTAACTATGAAATTAATTTGGAAGGACAAGAGGCTGAGAATAGCCAAAGACATATTGAAAGAGAAAAATGCAATAGAAGGAATCATACCTGACTTGAAAACATACTACAAAGCTACAGTGATCAAAACTACATGGGACTGGCACAAGGATATATACATACCAACCAATGGAACCGAATTGAAAGTTCTGATATAGATCCTCCCATGTACAGTCATCTGATAATCGACAAAGTCACCAAGCTCACTCAACTGGGAGAGAATGGCCTCATCAATAAATGGTGCTTAGAGAACTGGATATCAATATTCAAAAGAATGAGAGAGGAACACCATCTCACACCTTATATAAAAATCAACTCAAGATGGATCAAAGATCTAAATATAAGAGCCAAGACCATAAAGACCTTGGAAGATAATGCATCTGCAAGACCTTGTAATAGGAAATGTTTTCATGAACTTCACACCCAAAACACGAGCAGCAAATGAAAAAAATAGATAAATGGGATCTCCGCAAAATTAAAAACTTTTGCATCTCAAAAGAAGTTATCAAGAAAGTACAAAGGCAGCCTACCCAATGGGAGAAAATATTTGGCAACCATATATCTGAAAGGAGCCTAAAATCCAGCATATATAAAGAAATCCTATTCCTCGAAAATAAAAAAACAACCCATTTAAAAAATGGGCAAGTGACTTGAAAAGACACTTCTCCAAGGAAGAAATACAAATGGCTATAAAGCACATGAAAAGATGCTCAACATCACTAGCTATTAGGGAAATGCAAATCAAAACTACAATGAGATACAATCTTACACTCATTAGACTGGCGGCCATTAAAAAAACACAGAACTATAAGTGTTGGAGAGGATGTGGAGGAATGTGAACCTCATTCACTGCTGGTGGGAATGTAGAATGGTGCAGCCATTGTGGAGGTCAGGTTTTCAGTTCCTCAGATAACTAACTATAGAACTACCATATGATCCAGCAATTCCACTACTGGGTGTATACCCAGAAGAACTGAAAGCAAGGACATGAACAGATATATGCACGCCAATGTTCATAGCAGCATTATTCACTATTGCCAAAAGATAGAACCAACCCAAATGCCCATTAACAGATGAATGGATTAACAAAATGTGATACATACACACAATGGAATTCAGTGCTAACACATGGGATAACATGGATGAATCTTGAGGACCTTATATTGAGTGAAGCAAGCCAGGCATTGAAGGACAAATATAAATGACCTCACTGATAAGAATTAAGCAAGTTGAGGAGACTCAGAGAGCTATTTTCTGGAAGATAGGTTTGCATGAAATAAAAAGGGAGAAGAAGGTTGTGAGCCAATGTCCATACGGGTGTAATCTATGATAAGGTGGAAGTGCGTAGTTGGGCATTGAAGGGATATGACAGGAAGGTAGTGATAGTATTGGGTTGGGTGACGCAGGTTTGACAGGTGGGTAGAGTAGGGAGGGTGGGCTGGAACTGGGGGGAGGGTTGGGGGAGGGACAGGTGAACAAGGGTTACTGGTTTAGAGTGTTGGATGGGGTGGCATTCAGGACAGGGCACACCTGGGGCTGGCTTCCAGGGAGTGTGGGAGTGATCACTTTGCCATAATGTGTTGTTTCAGAGGGTGGAGACTCACATAATGAGTGGGAAGGGACTGGACTCTCATACTGGGAAGGACTGATATGTTCTCAAACCGAGGGGCAGGAGTCTCTCATGAGCATGGACAGTTCCTAATAGGGGAGGACAAACCAATGTGTCAAGACCTCAGTGTTGTCACAAGTAACCATAAATCTTGTCATCCAAGGAATGAAGCCAGGGAGTTGCCAAGGGCCCCAAGGGGAGGGGGAGTGAGGAATAGAATAGATGGAACAGGGGGTATATTTAGTGGGCAATGGAAGTGTTCTACATGATCTTGTAATGATGGACACAGACCATGTTAAATATCATCAAAATTTATAAAAGTATATAGTCAAAAATGTAAACCAGAATGTAAACCATTGGCCGTGGTTAGTAGCTATGCTTCACTATTCTTATACCATATGTATGTATGTCTTATACATAGTACACTTGTAACAAATGTACTATCCATGTATATACGGGAAGAGGGAAAATGGGGAGGATGTTGTGTATATGGGAGTCCCCTGTATTCTGTATCTGACTTTATTGTGACCTAAAAGTACTTTGAAAACAAAATGAAAAAACATAAGACACTGAGGAATAAATGGAAGAAAATGTCACTGTACATATGGGACACAGATATTACAGTGATGAAAGGCAAAATGTCAAAAAATTTTTTTAAATATTTTTCATTATTTTTTAATATCCCAATTTTTAAACTTTATTTTCAGTTTAAAAATTTTTTTATGTATTTTATTTCTTATATTTAAATCTATCATTATTATTTTATTTCCTATTAATTGTATTTGGCTATTTTATTGGCTTCATTTTTGAAGAAGCTTTGGATCACAGAAGGGTTACAACTGGGGCAGAGGAGGATCATTGGGGTGGGGTGTCAGTGATGGGGGAAACACAAGAGGAAGTTCACCTGGACATACATATAAAGTATATAAATGTGTTCAAATGTTCATGGGGCATTGTCACAGTGGGTGGAGATGCACACAATAACCAAGAGAATATTGAATTCCCATCCTGGAGAGCTGTGCCATGTTCTCTAATGGAGCAGCAACAGTCCCTCAAGTGCAGGGGCAATGACTGACAAAGGAGGATGGCCCATTGATGGGCCCTTGGTATTGACGACTATGCTTGTGAGCCTTTGCTTTTGAAATTAAAACTTAGCCTAGTGTTGTGGGGTGCCTAAGAGTTGCCTCCTGAGAACCAGCTTGTTGTTCAAATGTGGCCTCTCTCTAAGCCAAACTCAGCATACAAATGCATTACCTTCCCTCTAGAATGGGACATGACTCCCAGGGATGTGCTTCTCTGGCACCAAGGGATTACTTGGAAACTGGAAAAAGACCACGAATAAAAGGGGGAAAAGATAAAGACAAAGGAGCTTATATGCCTAAGAGACTTCAAAGTGAGTCAGGAGGTCATCTCAGCAGTAATGCTTATGTACATCTCAGCAGGATCTCATAGACTGCCAAAGTGGATACTACCCCAAATACTGGGGCTCCTGAGGGGTCTGGAGATACCCAGGTCCTATGGTCAGGGTGGATAGCTCCAGAGTTTGATGCCTTGCCAGTGGACCCTACTTTGGGGTTTGTGCTCCTGAGAGTGACAAAGTTGGACTCAGTTATGGCTTCCCTACACATGGCTCATCTGTCCTTCTATTTGAACCTATACTTGGTGCTGGAGTTGGTAGGTGTAAGTCCAAGAGACTTGAATCTTTGTGCTCTCCATGTGCCAGCTGGGCCCTGAGCCTCAGCAGAGTTGCAGCACCTATTCTCCAGTTCATTGGATTCACCCACTACAATTAACAAAGAGGTGAGGATTGACAACCACCATACCAAGGAAACAAGAGAGCCTACAACTGCAAGCAAGAGAGTCTCATTCATCAGCTGAATGGGATCGAAGCCCACCCTCAAGGACAGGTGGAGTGGACATCACCATCCCAGAATCCTCAGAATTGAGAAATGAACTATAGACTAGAGTAGACTTACTGATATTCTAATATAGACTTATTGTAATTCTAGCAATGGAAGAAATTACAACATTGATGTGGAGGCAATGGCCACTGTAGGCTATGGGGGCAGGGAGAGGGAAAAACAGGTGTAATAAGGGGCTTTTTTGGGACTTAGGAATTGTCCTGAATGACACTGCAATGACAGATATAGGCCATTATAAATCTTCCCATAACTGGCAGAATTGTGTGGAAGAGAGCGTAAACTACAATGTGAACTATGGTCCAAGCTCAGTGGCAATGTCCCAGGATGTGTTTTATCAATTGCAAAGAATGTGCCACACTAATGAAGGATGTTGTTTATGTGGGAGGGTGTGGGAGGGTGTGGGAGGCATATGGGAATCCCTATATATTTTTTGTGTAACATTTATGTAATCTAAGTATCTTTAAAAAAATTAAAAATATATATTAAAAAAAAAACTTATGGGATACAGTGAAAGCAGTCTTGAGAGGCAAATTTATACCCCTAAATGGCTACATTAAAAATGAAAGAGCTAAACTCAAAGATTTAACAGAACTAGAAAAACTAGTAAAAGAACAGTAAACCATTTCCAAGCAAGAATAAGGAAAGAAATAATAAAGATTAGAGCAGAAATAAATGAACTTGAGAACAAACAACAACAACAAAAAAAAAAAAAAAATAGAGAAAAACAACAAAACCAAAAGCTTATTTGAGAAGATCAATAAAATTGACAAATACCTAGCTAGACTAACAAAGAAAAAAGAGAGAAATACAAATAAATATAATCAGAAATGAAAGGGGTGAAGTTAGAACTGAATCCACAGAAATAAAAAGAATCATAAGAGGATATTACGAAAAATACAAAAACTTAACAAACCAATCACATTTAAGGAGATTGAATCCATCATCAAAAATCTCCCAGCAAAGAAAAGTCCACAACCAGATGGCTTCACAGGTGAAACATACCAAGCATTTTGAAAAGAATTAACACCAATCCTGTTTAAATTCTTCCAAAACATTGAAGAGGAGGGAAATTACCCAACACATTTTATGAAGCCAACATCACACTAATACTAAAGCCAGATCAAAGAAAAGAAAATTACAGACCAATCTCTCTAATGAACATAGATGCAAAAATTCTCAACACAATACTTGCAAACAGAATCCAACAACATATCAAAGGTCTTAAACATCATGAACAAGTGGGATTCATTCCTGGTATGCAAGACTGGTTCAACATAAGAAAATCAATCAATATAATATTCCACATTAACAAATTGAAGGGAAAAAGCCATATGATCATATCAATCGATGCAGAAAAGGCATTTGACAAAATCTAGCATTGTTTTTTGATAAAAACACTTCAAAAGACAGGAATAGAATGAAAATTTCTCAATATGATAAAAATCAGATATGAAAAACTCACAGCTTACATCATACTCGATGGCGAAAGGTTGAAACCTTTCCCTCTAAGATCACGAAAAAGACAAGGATGCCCAGTGTCAACATTGTTATTCAACATTGTACTAGAAGTTCTAGCTAGGGCAATTAGACAAGGAAAAAAATTAAAGGCATTCAAATAGGAAAAGAGGAAGTAAAACACTCACTGTTTGCGGATGACATGATCACGTACTTAGAAAATCCTGAAGTATCCACGACAAAGGTACTTGAGCTAATAAATGAGTTCAGCAAAGTGGAAGGATACAAGATCAACACATAAAAATCAGTAATGTTTTTGTACATTAGTACTGAACAATCTGAGGAGGAAATCAGGGGGAAAATTCCATTTCAATAGCAACAAAAAGACTCAAATACCTAGGAATTAATTTAACCAAAGAAGTACAGGACCTAGATGCAGAAAACTACAAAACAATGCTAAAAGAAATTTTAAAACACCTAAACAAATGGAAAGACATTCCATGTTCATGGATTGGAACTGTTACCCAAACTGATTAATCAATTCAATTCAATGCAATACCAATCAAAATCCCAACAGCCTACTTTACAGAATTAGAAAAGGCAATTAACAAATTCTTTTGGAAGGGAAAGTGCACCTGTATAGCCAAAAGCATTCTATAAAAGAAGAGAGACATGGGAGGAATTTCACTGTCTATCCTTGAAACATATTACAAAGCTAGAGTGGTCAAAACAGCACGGTACTGACATAAGGACAGACATTTTGATCAATGGAATAGAATTGAGAACCTAGATATAAACCATCACCTATACAGTAAGCTGGTTTTTGTTGTTGCTGTTGTTGTTTTGTTTTTTTGTGTTTTTTTGTGTGTGAATCAAACAATATATTAACAATATATTTGGTTCATAGTAATGCATTCATACAGTATTTGTCCTTTTGTGTCTGGCTTGCTTCACTCAACATAATGTCCTCTAGGCTCATCCATGTTGCCATATGCTTTATGACTTCATTTCTTCTTACAGCTGCATAATATTCCATCGTGTGAACAGAACACAGCTTGGTTATCCACTCATCTGTTGATGGACACCTGGGTTGTTTCCAACTTTTGGCAATGGTGAATATTGTGGCTATGAACATCAGTGTGCAGATGTCTGTTCGTGTCACTGATCTCAGTTCTTCTGGGTATATACCCAGTAATGGTATTGCAGGGTCACATGGCAAGTCTATATTAATCTTCTTTAGGAACTGCCAAACAGTCCTCCATAGTGGTTGTACCATCCTGCATTCCCACCAACAGTGAAGAAGTGTTCCTATCTCTCCACATCCTCTCCAACACTTGTAGTTCTCTGTCTTTTTAATAGTGGCCATTCTGATAGGTGTGAAATGATATCTCATTGTAGTTTTGATTTGCATTTCCTTAATCATGAGTGATGTTGAGCATTTCTTTGTGTGTTTTTTTGCCATTTGTATTTCTTCTTCTGAGAAATGTCTATTCAAGTCTTTGGCCCATTTTTTAATTGGGTCATTTGTCTTTTTATTGTGGAGTTGTAACATCTCTTTATATATCCTGGATATTAAACCCTTATCAGATATGGGATTTCCAAATGTTTTTTCCCATTGAGTTGGCTGCCTTTTCACCCTTGTGACAAATTCCTGTGGGGTGCAAAAGCATTTAATTTTGAGGAGGTCTCATTTATCTACTTTTTCTTTTGTTGCACGTGCATTGGGTGTGAGGTCCAAGAAACCACCAAATACTACAAGGTCTTGAAGATGTTTACCTACATTTTCTTCTAGTAGTTTTATGGTTCTGGCTTTTATATTTAGATCTTTGATCCATTTTGAGTTGATTCTTGTATAGGGGGTGAGATAGGGGTCCTCTTTCATTCTTTTGGTTATAGATATCCAGTTCTCCCAACACCATTTGTTGAAGAGACTGTTTTTTCCCATCAGCATGGGCTTGGTAGGTGTGTCAAAAACCAGTTGAGGGAAGCGGCTGTGGCTCAATCAGTAGGGCTCCCGTTTACCATATGGGAGGCCCCGGGTTCGGTTCCCGGGGCCTCCTGGTGAAGCAAGCCCGCTCGCACGGCGTGGTTAGCTGACCCAGCGAGCACAAGCTGCAAGGGGGGCGATAAATGAATAAAAAAAATAAAATCTTTAGGAAAAAAAAAAAAAACCAGTTGACTGTATAGGTGAGGGTTTATTTCTGGATTCTCAATTCTATTCCACTGATCGATATGTCTATCTTTATGCCAGTACCATGCTGTTTTGACCACTGTAGCTTTGTAATATATTTCAAGGTGAGGCAGCGAAATTCCTCCCACATTGCTCTACTTTTTTAGAATACTTTTGGCTATTCGGGTGCACTTACCCTTCCAGATGAATTTGGTAATTGCCTTCTCTAATTCTGTAAAGTAAGCTGTTGGGATTTTGATTGGTATTGCATTGAATCTATAAATCAGTTTGGGTAAGATTGACATCTTCACGATATTTATTCTTCCAATCCATGAACACGGAATGTCTTTACATTTGTTTAGGTCTTTTAAAATTTCTTTTAGCATTGTTTTGTAGTTTTCTGCATATAGGTCCTGTACTTCCTTGGTTAAATTAACTCCTAGGTATTGAGTCTTTTTGTTGCAATTTAAAATGGAATTTTCCTCCTGATTTCCTCCTCAGATTGTTCAGTACTAGTGTACAAAAACATTACTGATTCTTGCGTGTTGATCTTATATCCTGCCACTTTGCTGAATTCATTTATTAGTTAAGTAGCTTTGTTGTGGATACTTCAGGATTTTCTAAATACAGGATCATGTCATCCGCAAACAGTGAGAGTTTTACTTCCTCTTTTCCTATTTGGACGCCTTTAATTTTTTTTTCTTGCCTAATTCCCCGAGCTAGAACTTCTAGTACAATGTCGAATAACAATGGTGACAGTGGGCATCCTTGTCTTCTTCCTGATCTTAGGGGGAAAGTTTTCAACCTTTCCCCATTGAGTATGATGTTGGGTGTGGGATTTTCATATATGCCTTTTATCATATTGAGGAATTTTTCTTTTATTCCTATCTTTTCAAGCATTTTTATCAAAAAAGGATGTTGGATTTTGTCGAATGCCTTTTCTGCATCTATTGAGATGATCATGTGGTTTTTTTCCTTCAACTTGTTAATGTGGTGTGTTACATTGATTGATTTTCTTATGTTGTAGCAGCCTTGCATACCAGGAATAAATCCCACTTGGTCGTGATGTATAAGTCTGTTGATATGCTGTTGGATTCGATTTGCAAGTATTTTGTTGAGAATTTCTGCATCTATGTTCATGAGAGAGATTGGTCTGTAATTGTCTTTTCTTGTGGAATCTTTATCTGGCTTTGGTATTAGGGTGATGTTGGCTTCATAAAATGTGTTGGGTAATTTTCCATCCTCTTCAATTCTTTGGAAGAGTTTAAACAGGATTGGTGTTAATTCTTTTAGAAATGCTTGGTAGAACTCACCTGTGAAGCCATCTGGTCCTGGACTTTTCTTTGCTGGGAGATTTTTGATGACGGATTCAATCTCCTTAATTGTGATTGGTTTGTTAAGTTCTTGTATTTCTTGTTGTGTCAGTGTAGGTTGGTTATGAGTTTCTAGAAATTTGTACATTTCATCCAGTTTGTCTAGTTTGTTGGCACATTGTTTCTCATAATATCCTCTTATGATTCTTTTTATTTCTGTGAGGTCATTTGTAATTTCCCCCTTTCATTTCTGATTGTATTTACTTGCATCTTCTCTCTTTTTTACTTTGTTAGTCTAGCGAAGGGTTTGTCAATCTTATTGATCTTCTCAAAGAACCAGCTTTTGGTTTGTTGATTTTCTCTATTGCTTTTTTATTCTCATTTTCATTTATTTCTGCTCTAAGCTTTATTATTTCTTTCCTTCTTTTTGCTTTGGGATTGGTTTGCTGTTCTTTTTATAGTTTCTCAAGTTGTTCAATTACATCTTTGAGTTTAGCTCTTTCTTGTTTCTTAATATAGGCATTTAGGGCTATAAATTTCCCTCTCAAGACTGCCTTTGCTGTATCCCATAAGTTTTGATATGTTGTGTCCTCATTTTCATTTGTCTCAATATATTTACTGATTTCACTTGCAATTTCTTCTTTGACGCACTGAATATTCAGGAGTGTGTTGTTCAGTATCCACACATTTGCAAATTTACTTTTTTCCTGTCTGTTATTGATTTCTAGTTTCATTCCATTATGATCTGAGAAGGTGCTTTGTATAATTTCAATCTTTTTATATTTATTGAGAGCTGTATTGTGACCTAACATGTGGTCTATCCTGGAGAAAGATCCAAGGGCACTTGGGAAGAATGTATAACCCGCTGAGTTTGGATGCAGTGTTCTGTATATGTCTGTTAGGTCTAATTTGTTTATCATATTGTTCAAGCTCTCTGTTTCCTTGTTGATCTTCTGTCTAGTTGTTCTATCTAATGATGTGAGAGGGGTGTTGAAGTCTCCGACGATTATTGTAGAAATGTCTATTTCTCCCTTCAGTTTTGCCAGAGTTTGTCTCATATATTTTGGGGCACCCTGGTTAGGTGTGTAGATATTTATGACTGTTATATCTTCCTGGAGGATCGTCCCTTTAATTAATATATAATGGCCTTCCACATCTCTTATCACTTTTTTGCATTTGAAGTCTGTTTTGTCTGATATTAGTATAGCTACCCCTGCTCTTTTCTGTTTACTATTTGCATGGAGTATCTTTTTCCAACCTTTTACTTTCAGCCGGCTTGTATCCTTGTGTCTGAGATGCGTTTTTTGTAAGCAGCATATAGATGGCTCATGTTTTTTTAACCATTCTGTCAGCCTGTATCTTTTGATTGGGGAATTTAATCCATTCACATTCAATGATATTACTGAAAATGCACTATTTATTTCCTCCATTTCATTCTTTGGTTTTCATATGTCATCTTATTTTTGTCCTCTTTTTACTCTTTTGGTTATCCTTTCTGATTTTCTTTCTTCTATACTCTTCTCCAATCCTCTCTCTCCTGTTTTTTTCTTTCAGGTTCTAAGGCTTCCTTTTATATTTCCTGCAAAGGTGGATTCTTTTTTGCAAACTCTCTCAGTTTTTTTTGTTTGTGAATAGTTTATATTCACCTTCATATTTGAAGTACAGTTTTGCTGGATAAAGAATTCTCGGCTAGCAGTTTTTCTCTTTCAGTTTCCTAATTGTATTATACCACTGTCTTCTCATCCCCATGGTTTCTGAAGAGTAATCTACACAAAGTCTTACTGAACGTCCTTTGTACGTGATCGTTTGTTTCTCTCTTGCTGCTCTGCGAATTTTCTCTTTATCTTTTACATTTGACATTCTGAATAATATGGGTCTTGGCGTAGGTCTATTTGGATTTATTCTTATTGGGGTATGGTGTGCTTCTTGGACATGTAAGTTTATTTCTTTCGTGAGAGAGAGAGCTGGGAAATTTTCAGCTATTATTTCGTCAAATACTCTTTCTGCCCCTTTTCGTTTCTCTTCTCCTTCTGGAACTCCCATGACACGTATGTTCTTGCGTTTCGTGTTGTCAATCAACTCTCTGAGGCCCTGCTCAATTTTTTCCATTCTTTTCTCTCTCTGTTCTTTTCTCTCTTAAATTTTAGCTGCTCTATCTTCAGTATCACTTATTCTTTCTTCTATCATTTCGAGTCTGCTGTTGTAAGCTTCAAATGTATTTTTTACTTCACCTATTGTGTCTTTCATTCCCATGAACTCCGTTACTTTTCTGTTCATGGTTTCAAATTCTTCTTTACATTCGCATAATGACTTCTTGATGTCATTGATCTCTTTAACTATATTCTCTTTCTTCTCATTAATTTGATTTTGGAAATGTGTGCTCATCTCACTGATTAGTTCTCTCAAATTCTGCATCTCTTCTGGGACTTTGCTGTATTCCTTTTCTTGGGCTATGTCTTCTATTTTCTTAGTATGGCCCGTAATTTTTTGCTGGCGTTTAGGCATATGGTTAGTTTGTATTTTACTTAGGTGCTTTATCTCTTTCTCTTTTATGGGGTTTTAGTGGCAGGAGGCTGTGAGTTACCACCACTTTTTGATTTTTGGCTCAACCTTGATTGTTAGGATTGTTCTGATGGTTGCTCAAAACTGGGCTCTGGACCCAGTAATTGGTTGTAGAGTCATTTCCTAGGGCCTTGGGCAGGGAGGCTATAGAGGCCAGGAAAAGCTTCTCTTACTTATTAATTTTCTTATGTGCACTTCCTTGGTCTGCCAGGAGATGGCGCTTGTTAGCAGCTCTCAATTCAATGCCTGTTCGGAGCGTATTTTTTGTGACATAAACCAGATCAATGTGATAGTTTCCTGTCTGGGGGCTACGAGCCCTGTGATTCAAACTTTCTGAGACAGTTCTCCAGACCTCTCCTGTAGCACCCCCCTTTTCCCAGCTAGGAAATATTTCCACTCCCCTCTGAATCCTCAACAATCAATCCCAGTTAGTAGAGGAGGAGATTGGGAGGTTTGTATATCTTTAGCCCCTTGCAGGCTCCAAGGCAAACAATGGCACAGCCCCACCCAGCCTGGAAGGGCTCTTGGGACAGGGCAGACCAAACCTGAGAGTCTAAAGCAGGGTCAGCCCCAGGCTCTCTCTCCCCTCTTCCATGGTGTCCTCAACAATTAGTCCAGGCTAGAAGAGAGGGAGGTTGTGAGGGTCGGATTTCTCCAGTCCTTTCTAAGCCCCCAGGGCAAACCGCTGTGTGGAAGGGTTCGTGGGACTCTGCAGCCCAAATTTCAGGTCAGAACCTGAGTCAGCCTAAGGCTGTGTCCCTCTCTCTCCCCTTTCCGGGAGTGGCAGATCCCTGAAACCCCCTTTGTCTGTGGTCGCAGGCCCAGGACCCAAGAATTCTGAAGAGTGTGGGGGAGGGTGCCGGCAGCAGCAGAAGCTGCTACTTGCAACTCACAGTTCTGTAGTCGCAATTTCCCTCTTCTGTCCCTCTCTCCTCTGGGTGGTGTGCAGCCTTCACCTGCTGTCTTAAACCCTGGAAGACCTTTTTCGGGGCTGTTTCAGCTTGTCCTCTAGCTATTTTTGGAGAAGAGATTCCCGTGTCTTAATAGTCCATCTTCCCAGAAATCTCAACTGGTTTTTGACAAACCTACCAAGTCCATGTTAACAGGACAACAGTCTCTTCAACAATTGGTGCTGGGATAACTGGATGTGTATAACCAAAAGAATGAAAGAGGACCCCTATCTCACTCCCTATATAAGAATCAACTAAAAAAAATGGATCAAAGACCTAAATATAAAAGCCAGGACCATAAAACTACTAGAAGAAAATGTAGGGAAACATTTTAAAGACCTTGTAGTAGGTGGTGGTTTCTTGGACCTTACACCCAAAGCACATGCAACAAAAGAAAAAATAAATGAGATTTCCTCAAAATTAAACACTTCTGCACCTCACAGGACTTTGTCAAAAGGGTGAAAAGGCAGTCGACTCAATGGGAGAAAACATTTGGAAATCACATATCTGATAAGGGTTTAATATCTAGGATATATAAAGAGATGTTACAACTCAACAATGAAAAGACAAATGACCCAATTAAAAAATGGGTCAAAGACTTGAATAGACATTTGTCCAAAGAAGAAATACAAATGGCAAAAAAAAACACATGAAGAAATGCTCAACATCACTAATGATTAGGTAGATACAAATCAAAACTATAATGTGATATCATTTTATACCTATCAGAACGGCCAATATTAAAAAGACAGAGAACTACAAGTGATGGAGAGGATGTGGAGAGATAGGAACACTTATTCACTGCTGGTGGGAAAGCAGAATAGTACAGCCACTGTGAAGGACTGTTTGGCAGTTCCTAAAGAAGTTGAATATAGACTTGCCACATGACCCTGTGATACCACTACTGGGTACATACCCAGAATAACTGAGAGTAATGACATGAACAGACATTTGCACACCGATGTTCATAGCAGCATTATTCATAATTGCCAAACGTTGGAAACAACCCAGGTGTTCAAGAACAGATGAATGGATAAACAAACTGTGGTCTCTTCACATGATGGAATATTATGTAGCTGTTTGAAGAAATGAAGTTGTAAAGCATATGACCACATGGATAAACCTGGAGGACATTTTTGAGCAAAGCATGCCAGACACAAAAGGACAAATACTGTATGACTGCATTACTATGAACCAAATATATTGTGTAACATACTGTATGATTCAAAAACAAAATTATATATATCCAGCAAATTTAATTAAGAAATGTATGTTTCTATTCAACCATGTTTTCTTTTTAGTTTTTAATTGTCTATATTTTTAATTATTAAATGTACAAAATAAATTTTAAAATTTTATGTAATCTAAGTAGCTTTTAAAAAAATTAAAAATATATTAAGAAAAATAATTGTGCAAGTTTACAAAGATGTATAAACAAGCATATTTACTACAGCATTTATAACAAATATAACAAAAAGTCTGTGTATGTATATATGTGAAATGTTTTAAATATATACAATTAAGATTTGAAAAATAAACTATGAAATATAAAATGATATGATGGGTAGCATTAAACTATTTATTGATGGAAAGATGTAAACAACATATTGTTATAAGAAAACATCAGTTTATATCACTCTGTATATTTATATGTATTTGTTTATGTTATGTTTGTGTACTGAAACTTCATAAATCAAAATATCAAAATGGAAAAAAAATGCATAGACTTATAGAATGGATAAAAAAAATATGAGCCATCTATATGTTTTCTACAAGAGACCCACCTCAGACGTAAGGACACAACTAGGTTAAAAGTGAAAGGTTGGAAAAAGGTTTTCCATGCAAATAGTAACCCAAAAAGAGCAAGAGTAGCGATACTAATATCAGACAAAATAGATTTCAAATGCAAAACTGTTATATGGGATGAAGAAAGTCATTGTATATTAACAAAAAGGGCAACTGACCAAGAAGAAGTAACTATACTAAATATTTATGCACCGAACCTAAGTGCCCCAATATACATGAGGCACACACTGGCAAAACTGAAGAGAGAAAGAGACAGCTCTACAATAATAGTCGGAGACTAGAATGTCTGGACAGAGGATAAATAAAAAGCAGAGAACCTGAATAATATCATAAATGAACTAGACCTAACAGATAGCTATAGAGCATTGCACCTCAAAAGGAAAGGATATACTTTCTTTTCAACTGCTTATAGATCATTCTCCAAGATAAACCATAATGTTAGGTCACAAGACAAGTCTCAATAAATTTTAAAAAACTGAAATTATACAAAACACTTTCTCTGATCATAAAGGAATGAAGCTGGGAATCAATAATGGACAGAAAAAGGGAAAAGTCTTATATATATATGGAGATTAAACAACACACTCTTAAATAATTAGTGGGTCAAATAAGAAATTGCAAGACAATCCAGCAAATATCTTGAGACAAATGAAAATGAGAACACAACATATCAAACCTATGGGACACTGCAAAGGCAGTGCTGAGAGGGAAATGTATAGCCCTCAATGCTTACATTAAAAAAGAATAAAGAGCTAAAATTGAAGATCTAACTGCACACCTGTAGGAACTAGAAAAAGAACAGTAAACTAATCCCAAACCAAGTCGAAGGAAAGAAATAAAAGCAAAAATAAATGAAATAGAAAGCAAAAACAATAGAGAGAATCAACAAAACCCAAAGTGGTTCTTTGAGATTATCAACAAAATCAAGAAACCGTTAGCTAGACTGACAAAGAAAAAAAGAGAAAATATGCAAATAAATTAAATCAGAAATGAGAGGAGGGCATTACCACTGACCCTGCAGAGATCATAAGAGGATACCACAAACAACTGTATGCAAAAAAAACTAGACAATGTAGAAGAGATGGACAAAATCCTAGAAACACAAAAACCACCTACCCTGAACCCAGAAGAAATAGGAGACCTCAACAAACCAATCACAAATGAAGAGATTGAAACAGTCATCAAAAACCTCCCAAAGATGAAAAACCCAGGACAACATGGCTTCACAGGTGAATTTTACCAATCATTCAAAGATGATCTAATATCAATCTTATTCAAGCTCTTCCAAAAAATTGAAGAGGAAAGAACATACCAAACTCATTCTATGACGCCAACATCATCCTAAAACCAAAACCAAATAAATATACTACCGAAAAAAAAAGAAAAGAAAATTACACCCCAAAATCTCTAATGAATATAGATGCAAAAATCCTCAACAAAATACTTGCAAACAGAATACAAAAGCACATTAAAAGAATTATACACCAGGAAGCGATGTGGCTCGGGTGACTGAGCTCCCAATTACCACATGAAGGGTCCATGGTTTGGTTTCTGGTGCCTCCTAAAGAAGACAGTAGCTGGCGTGACAGGCAGGCATGGCAAACTGACACAACAAGATGATGCAACAACAGACACAAGAAGAAAAACATAATGAGAGACTTCCGGGAAGATGGCGGACTAGTAAGACACGGGAATCTCTTCTCCAGAAAAATAGCTAGAGGACAAGCTGAAACAGCCCCGAAAAAAATCTTCTAGGAATTAGGTCAGCAGGTGAAGGCTGCACACCACCCAGAGGAAAGAGGGACAGAAGAGGGAAATCGCGACTACAGAACTGTAAGTTGCAAGTAGCAGCTTCTGCTGCTTCCAGCACCTTCCCCCACACTCTTCAGAATTCTCGGGCCCCTGGGCCTGCGACCACAGACAAAGGGGGCTTCAGGGTTCTGCCACTCCCGGAAAGGGGAGAGAGAGGGACACAGCCTTAGGCTGACTCAGGTTCGGACCTGAAATTTGGGCTGCAGAGCCCCACGGACCGTTCCACATGGTGGTTTGCCCTGGGAGCCTAGAAAGGACTGGAGAAATCTGACCCTCGCAACCTCCCTCTCTTCTAGCCTGGACTAATTGTTGAGGACACCATGGGAGAGGGGAGACAGAGCCTGAAGCTGACCTTGCTTTGGACTCCCGGGTTTAGTCTGCCCTGTCCCGAGAGCCCTTCCAGGCTGGGTGGGGCTGCGCCATTGTTTGCCTTGGAGCCTGCAAGGGGCTAAAGATATACAAACCTCCCAATCTCATCCTCTGCTAACAGGGACTGATTGTTGAGGATTCAGAAGGGAGTGGAAATATTTCCTAGCTGGGAAAGGGGGGGGGGGCGCTACGAGAGAAGTCTGGAGAACTGTCTCGGAAAGTTTGAATCACGGGGCTCCTAGCCCCCAGACAGGAAGCTCTATCACATTGATCTGGTCTGTGTCACAACAAATACGCTCCAACCAGGCATTGAATTGAGAGCAGCCAACAAGCGCCATCTCCTGGCAGACCAAGGAAGTACACATAAGAAAATTAATAGGTAAGAGAGTCTTTTCCTGGCCTCTATAGCCTCCCTGCCCAAGGCCTTCGGAAACGACTCTACAACCAATTACTGGGTCCAGTGCCCAGTTTTGAGCAACCATCAGAACAATCCTAACAATTAAAGTTGAGCCAAAAATCAAAAAGTGGTGGTAACTCACAGCCTTCTGCCACTAAAACCCCATAATAGAGAAAAAGATAGAGCATCAAAGTAAAATACAAACTAACCAGATGCCTAAGTACCAAGAAAAAATTACGGGCCATACTAAGAAAATAGAAGACATGGCCCAAGAAAAGGAACACAGCAAAGTCTCAGAAGAGATGCAGAATTTGAGAGAACTAATCAGTGAGATGAGTACACATTTCCAAAATCAAATTAATGAGAAGAAAGAGAATATAAAGAGATCAATGACATCAAGAAGTCATTGGGCGAAAGTAAAGAAGAATTTGAAATCATGAACAGAAAAGTAACGGAGTTCATGGGAATGAAAGACACAATAGGTGAAGTAAAAAATACATTTGAAGCTTACAACAACAGACTCAAAATGATAGAAGAAAGAATAAGTGATACTGAAGACAGAGCAGCTAAAATTTAAGAGAGAAAAGAACAGAGAGAGAAAAGAATGGAAAAAATTGAGCAGGGGCTCAGAGAGTTGAATGACAACACAAAACGCAAGAACATACGTGTCATTGGAGTTCCAGAAGGAGAAGAGAAAGGAAAAGGTGCAGAAAGAGTATTTGAGGAAATAATAGCTGAAAATTTCCCAACTCTCACGAAAGAAATGAACTTTCATGTCCAACAAGCACACCGTACCCCAATAAGAATAAATCCAAATAGACCTACGCCAACACACATATTATTCAGAATGTCAAATGTAAAAGATAAAGAGAAAATTCTCAGAGCAGTAAGAGAGAAGCAAAAGATCACGTACAAAGGACGTCCAGTAAGACTTTGTGCAGATTTCTCTTCAGAAACCATGGAGGCGAGAAGACAGTGGTATGATACAATTAGGAAACTGAAAGAGAAAAACTGCCAGCCGAGAATTCTTTATCCAGCAAAACTGTCCTTCAAATATGAAGGGGAATATAAAGTATTCACAAACAAACAGAAACTAAAAGAGTTTGCAAAAAAGAATCCATCTTTGCAGGAAATATTGAAGGAAGCCTTAGAACCTGAGAGAAAAAGACAGGACAGAGAGGCTTGGAGGAGAGTATAGAAGAAAGAAAAGCAGAAAGGATAACCAAAAGACCAAAAAGAAAGACAAAAATAAGATGACACATGAAAACCAAAGAATAAAATGGAGGAAATAAATAGTGCATTTTCAGTAATATCATTGAATGTGAATGGATTAAATTCCCCAATCAAAAGATACAGGCTGACAGAATGGATACAAAAACATGAGCCATCCATATGCTGCTTACAAGAAATTCACCTCAGACACAAGGATACAAGCCGGCTGAAAGTAAAAGGTTGGAAAAAGATACTCCATGTGAATAGTAAACAGAAAAGAGCAGGGGTAGCTATACTAATATCAGACAAAACAGACTTCAAATGCAAAAAAGTGATGAGATGCGGAAGGCCATTATATATTAATAAAAGGGACGATCCTCCAGGAAGATATAACAGTCATAAATATCTACGCACCTAACCAGGGTGCCCCAAAATACATGAGACAAACTCTGGCAAAACTGAAGGGAGAAATAGACATTTCTACAATAATCGTCGGAGACTTCAACACCCCTCTCACATCATTAGATAGAACAACCAGACAGAAGATCAACAAGGAAACAGAGAACTTGAACAATATGATAAACAAATTAGACCTAACAGACATATACAGAACACTGTATCCAAACTCAGCAGATTATACATTCTTCTCAAGTGCCCATGGATCTTTCTCCAGGATAGACCACATGTTAGGTCACAATACAGCTCTCAATAAATATAAAAAGATTGAAATTATACAAAGCACCTTCTCAGATCATAATGGAATGAAACTAGAAATCAATAACAGACCGGAAAAAAGGAAATTTGCAAATGTGTGGAGACTGAACAACACACTCCTAAATATTCAGTGGGTCAAAGAAGAAATTGCAAGTGAAATCAGTAAATATATTGAGACAAATGAAAATGAGGACACAACATATCAAAACTTATGGGATACAGCAAAGGCAGTCTTGAGAGGGAAATTTATAGCCCTAAATGCCTATATTAAGAAACAAGAAAGAGCTAAACTCAAAGATTTAACTGAACAACTTGAGAAACTAGAGAAAGAACAGCAAACCAATCCCAAAGCAAAAAGAAGGAAAGAAATAATAAAGATTAGAGCAGAAATAAATGAAAATGAGAACAAAAAAGCAATAGAGAAAATCAACAAAACCAAAAGCTGGTTCTTTGAGAAGATCAATAAGATTGACAAATCCCTCGCTAGACTAACAAAGAAAAAAAGAGAGAAGATACAAATAAATACAATCAGAAATGAAAGGGGGGAAATTACAAATGACCTCACAGAAATAAAAAGAATCATAAGAGGATATTATGAGAAACTATATGCCAACAAACTAGACAACCTGGATGAAATGGACAAATTTCTAGAAATGCATAACCAACCTACACTGACACAACAAGAAATACAAGAACTTAACAAACCAATCACAATTAAGGAGATTGAATCCATCATCAAAAATCTCCCAGCAAAGAAAAGTCTAGGACCAGATGGCTTCACAGGTGAGTTCTACCAAGCATTTCTAAAAGAATTAACACCAATCCTGTTTAAACTCTTCCAAAAAATTGAAGAGGAGGGAAAATCACCCAACACATTTTATGAAGCCAACATCACCCTAATACCAAAGCCAGATAAAGATTCCACAAGAAAAGAAAATTACAGACCAATCTCTTTCATGAACATAGATGCAAAAATTCTCAACAAAATACTTGCAAATCGAATCCAACAGCATATCAAAAGACTTATACATCACGACCAAGTGGGATTTATTCCTGGTATGAAAGGCTGGTTCAGCATAAGAATATCAATCAATGTAATACACCACATTAACAAATTGAAGGAAAAAAAACATATGATCATCTCAATAGATGCAGAAAAGGCATTCGACAAAATCCAACATCCTTTTTGATAAAAATACTTCAAAAGATAGGAATAAAAGGAAAATTCCTCAATATGATAAAAGGCATATATGAAAAACCCACAGCCAACATCATACTCAATGGGGAAAGGTTGAAAGCTTTCCCCCTAAGAGCAGGAACAAGACAAGGATGCCCACTGTCACCATTGTTATTCAACATTGTACTAGAAGTTCTAGCTAGGGCAATTAGACAAGACAAAAAAATTAAAGGTATCCAAATAGGAAAAGAGGAAGTAAAACTCTCACTGTTTGCAGATGACATGATCCTGTATTTAGAAAATCCTGAAGTATCCACAACAAAGCTACTTGAACTAATAAATGAGTTCAGCAAAGTGGCAGGATATAAGATCAACACGCAAAAATCAGAAATGTTTTTGTACCCTAGTACTGAACAATCTGAGGAGGAAATCAGGAAGAAAATTCCATTTTCAATAGCAACAAAAAGACTCAAATACCTAGGAGTTAATTTAACCAAGGAAGTACAGGACCTATATGCCGAAAACTACAAAACAATGCTAAAAAAAAAGACCTAAAGAAATGGAAAGACATTCCGTGTTCATGGATTGGAAAAATAAATATTGTGAAGATGTGATTTATAGATTCAATGCAATACCAATCAAAATCCCAACAGCTTACTTTACAGAACTAGAGAAGGCAATTACCAAATTCATCTGGAAGGGTAAGTGCACCCGAATAGCCAAAAGCATTCTAAAAAAAAAAGAGCAATGTGGGAGGAATTTCACTGCCTGACCTTGAAACATATTACAAAGCTACAGTGGCCAAAACAGCATGGTACTGGCATAAAGATAGACATATCGATCAGTGGAATAGAATTGAGAATCCAGAAATAAACCCTCACCTATACAGTCAACTGGTTTTTGACAAACTTACCAAGCCCACGCTGATGGGAAAAAACAGTCTCTTCAATAAATGGTGTTGGGAGAACTGGATATCTATAACCAAAAGAATGAAAGAGGACCCCTATCTCACCCCCTATACAAGAATCAACTCAAAATGGATCAAAGATCTAAATGTAAAAGCCAGCACCATAAAACTACTAGAAGAAAATGTAGGTAAACATCTTCAAGACCTTGTAGTAGGTGGTGGTTTCTTGGACTTCACACCCAAAGCATGTGCAACAAAAGAAAAAGTAGATAAATGGGACCTCCTCAAAATTAAACACTTTTGCACCTCACAGGACTTTGTCAGAAGGGTGAAAAGGCAGCCAACTCAATGGGAAAAAATATTTGGAAATCACATATCTGATAAGGGTTTAATATCCAGGATTTATAAAGAGATGTTACAACTCAACAAAAAAAAGACAAATGACCCAATTAAAAATGGGCAAAAGACTTGAATAGACATTTCTCCGAAGAAGAAATACAAATGGCAAAAAAACACATGAAGAAATGCTCAACATAACTCTTGATTAGGGAAATGCAAATCAAAACTACAATGAGATATCATTTCACACCTATCAGAATGGCCAGTATTAAAAAGACAGAGAACTACAAGTGTTGGAGAGGATGTGGAGAGATAGGAACACTTCTTCACTGTTGGTGGGAATGCAGGATGGTACAACCACTATGGAGGACTGTTTGGCAATTCCTAAAGAAGGTGAATATAGACTTGCCATGTGACCCTGCAATACCACTACTGTGTATATACCCAGAAGAACTGAGAGCAGTGAAACGAACAGACATCTGCACACCGATGTTCATAGCCACATTATTCACCATTGCCAAAAGCTGGAAACAACCCAGGTATCCATCAACAGATGAATGGATAAACAAATTGTGGTCTACTCACACGATGGAATATTATGCAGTTGTAAGAAGAAATGAAGTCATAAAGCATATGGCAACATGGATGAATCTGGAGGACATTATGTTGAGTGAAGCAAGCCAGACACAAAAGGACAAATACTGTATGAATGCATTACTATGAACCAAGTATATTGTGTAATATATTGTTTGATTCACACACACAAAAAAACAAACAAAAGACAAAACAACAACAAAAAAAATTACATGTATCTATTACATTTAATTGAGAAATGTATTTATTCATCTGTGTTTACTTTTTTTTTTTTTTAAGATTTTATTTTTTATTTATTCATTTATCCCCCCCTTGCTGCTTGTCAGCTAACCACGCCGTGCGAGCGGGCTTGCCTTCACCAGGAGGCCCCGGGAACCGAACCTGGGGCCTCCCATATGGTAAACGGGAGCCCTACTGATTGAGCCACAACTGCTTCCCTGTGTTTACTTTTTAGTTTTTAATTGCTTATGTTTTCAATTATTAAATGTACAAAATAAAGTTAAAAAAAAAAAAAACATAATGAGAGATACAACAAAACAAATCAGGGAATAGAGGTTCCTGTGCCTCCTAAAGAAAAAAAAAAAAAAAGAGCAAGACAGCATGCTGACGTGACCGGCAGGTGCAGCAGGCTGATGCAACAAGATGACGCAACAAGACAAACAAGGAAAAAAAACATAATGAGAGACACAGCAAAGCAGGTAATGAGGTGGCTGAAGAAATTAGGTGCCTTCTTCCCACGTCAGAGGTCCTGGATTCAGTTCCTGGTGCCTCCTAAAGCCACAGTACACAACAAATGCAAACAAAAAGGGGGTTGGGAGAAATAAATAAATAAAAGAAATCTTTAAAAGAAAAATTATATACCACAATCAAATAAGTTTTATCCCGGTTATGCAAGGGTGGTTCAACACAAGATAATCAATTAGTATAATAAACCATATTGATAAATTGAAGAAGAAAAATCATAATTAACGCAGAAAAGGCATTTGGAAAAATACGGCACCCTTTCTTGATTAAAAACTTTCCAAAAGATAGGAATAAAAGGAAGCTTTCTCAATATGATAAAGTGCATATATGATAAACCTACAGTTAGCATTGTACTCAATGGTGAAAGATTGAAAGCTTTCCCACTGAGATCAGGAACAAGACAAGGATGCCCATTGTCACCACTGTTATTCAATATTGTGCTAGAGGTTCTAGGTAGAGCAATAAGGCTAGATAAAGAAATAAAAGGCACCCAATTAGAAAGGAAGAAGTAAAACTTTTACTATTTCCTGATGACATGATCCTATATCTAGAATCTCCTGAAAAATCCACAATAAAACTACTAGAACAAGAGATGAGTTCCGGGAAGCGGCTGTGGCTCAATCAGTAGGGCTACCGTTTACCATATGGGAGGCCCCGGGTTCGGTTCCCGGGGCCTCCTGGTGAAGGCAAAGCCCGCCCGCATGGCGTGGTTGGCTGACCCAGCGAGCATAATCAGCAAGGGGGGGATAAATGAATAAATAAATAAAATCTTTAAAAAAAAAAAAAAAAGAGATGAGTTCAGCAAAGTGGTGGGATAAGAATTAATACGCAAAAATCAATAGCATTTCTATAAACTACTGATATGCAATCTGAGGAGGAAATCAGAAAAAAATTCCATTTATAATAGCAACTAAAACAATCAAATATTTAGGAATAAACTTAACCAAGGACATAAAGGACCTGTATTCAGAAAACCACAAAACATTGCTAAAAGAAACTGAAGAAGACCTAAATACAGTAAATAGAAGGACATTCCGTGTTCATAAATTGGAAGACTAAATATTGTTAAGATGTCAATTCCACTCAAACTGATTTACAGATTCAATACAATTCCAAAAAAAATCCCAACAGCCTTTTTTGTGGAAGTGAGAAAATCAATTATCAAAAGTATTTGAGATATATGCACAGCAATATTCATAGCAGCATTGTTCACTATTGCCAAAAGTTGGAATCAACCCAGGTGCCCATCAACAAATGGATGGATAAACAAAATGTGGTACATACATACAATGGAATATTACTCAGCCGTAAGAAGGAATAAAGTGCTAACACACTGGATAACATGGATGACTCTTGAAGACCTTATGGTGAATGAAGCAAGCTGGGCATTGAAGGATGAATAGTACATGACCTCATTGATATGAATTAAGGAAACTGAGCAGTCTCAAGCTATTGTCTTTAAAATAGGTTTACAAGAAATAGAAAGAGAAGAGAAGGTTGTGAGCCATCACCCATATGGACGTAATCTATGGTATACTGATATAGTTGCGTATTAAAGGGATAGGACAGGAGGGTAGTGATATTATTGGGTTGGGTGGTACAATGTTGACAGGTGGGTAGAATGGGAAGGGTTGGTTAGAAGGTCCAGGATACTGGGGGGAAGGTTGGAGAGGGACCAGGTGAACACTGGGGATTTGTGGGTATGACGTTGAAAGTAAAGAGGTTGGAATGCCCTTATGGCAATATGACAAGGAAGGGTCACTGGTTTAGGGTATTGATTAGGGGGGCATTCGGGACAGGGCACACCTGGAGCAGGCTTCTAGCGAGTATGTGAGTGTTCATTCTGTCATAATGTATTGTATCAGTGGGTGGAGGCCCACATCATGAGTGGGAAGGAGTTGGATTCCCATCTTCGGGAGGACTGATTTGTGTAGAAATAGACAGGCGGGAGTCTCTCAAGAGCAAGGGTGGTTCCTAACAGGGGAGGACAAACCAGTGTGTCAAGATCTCTTGTTGCATGTAACTATGAATCTTGTCATCCAACAAGTCAAGCCAGGGGGTCATCGTGGGTCCCAGGGGGATGGGGTGGGAGGAACAGAATAGATCAAACAGGGGGTATTTTACCATACAGTGATGGACACAGGACATGATAAATATCATCAAAATTTATAAAAGTATACTGTCTAAAATGTAAACCATAGTGTAAACCATTGACAATGTTTAGTAGCTATGTTTCACTATTTGTATATCAGTTATAACAATGCTACCATCCATATATAAAAAGGTATTAATATGGGGGGAAAGAAAGAGGGAGGATTTTGGGTATATGAGAGTCTCTTGTATTCTGTGTGTGACTTTGTTGTGACCTAAAACTTCTTTGAAAACAAAATGAAAAATAGTGAGACACTGGGGAACGAGAGGGGAAGGTGCCAAAGCACAGACTGGACACCAGATATTAATTACAGTGATGAAAGGCAAAAGGTCAAAAAAAATTTTTTTATATTTTTCATTTTTTAAATACACCAATCTTTTAATTTTATTTTTAGTTTTTTTTTTTAATTATGTATTTTATCTCTTACATTTAAACTTATCATTATTTCATTTTCCTATTAATTGTATTCAACTATTGTAAATGGCTTCATTTTTGAAGAAGCTTTGGATCACAGGAGGGTTACAACTGGGGCGGGGGAGGATCATTGGTATGGGGTGTCAGGGATGGGGGTTGCATGGGAGGGAGGAAGTTCACCCGAGCATAAATATAAGGTATATAAAAATGTTCAAATGTTCATGGGACATTGTCACAGTGGGTGGAGAATCACTCAATAAATGAGAGAATACTGAATTCCCATCCTGGAGAGCTCTGCCACATTCTCTAAGGGAGCAGCAACAGTCCCCCAAGTGCAGGGGCAGTGACTGATGAAGGAGGATGATCCACTGATGGGCCCTTGATATTGATGACTAGCCTTATGAGTCTTTGCTCTTGAAATTGAAACTTAGCCTAATGTTATGGGGCGCCTAAAGGTTGCCTCCTGAGAGCCTCCTTGTTGCTCAAATGTGGCCTCTCTCTAAGCCAAACTCAGCATATGAATGCATTACCTTCCTCCCAGCGTGGGACATGACTCCCGGGGATGAGCCTCCCTGGCACCAAGGGACTGCTACCCAGTGCCAACTGGCAATGTGACTGGAAAAAGACCTTGAATAAAAGGGGGAAAAGGTAAAGACAAATGAGTTTATATGGCTAAGAGACTTCAAAATGAGTTGGGAGGTCATTCCAGAGGTAATGCTTATGCACATCTCAGTAGGATCTCATAGAATTCCAAAGTGGATATCACCCCAAATAGTGGGGCTCATGAGGGCTCTGGAGACAGCCAAGTCCTATGTCAGGGCGGATAGCTCCGGAGTTTGGTGCCTTGCCAGTGGGCCCTACTTTGGAGTTTGTGCTCCTGAGAGTGACAGAGTTGGACTTAACTATGTCTTCCCTGCACAGGGTTCATCTGTCCCTTCTAGTAGAACCTATACCTGGTGCTGGAGTTTGTAGGTATACGTCCAGAGACTTGAGTCTTTGGGCTGTCCATGTGCCAGCTGGGCCCAGAACCTCGGTGGAGCAGCAATTTCTACTCTACAGCTCACTGGACTCACCCAGGGCAACTGGCGGGGAGATGATGATGGACAATGGCCATCTCAGGGAATGGAGAGAGTCTGCAGCTGCAGGCAGGATAATCCCATCCATCTTCCCATGGGATATAAGCCCCCTCTCAGTTGGAGGTGGAGTGGACATCACCATCCCAGACTCCTCAGGATGAAGGGAAGAGCTATGGACTAGAGTGGACTTACTGGTATTCTACTATAGACATACTGTGA
Source organism: Tolypeutes matacus (assembly GCA_026826555.1). NCBI lineage: Eukaryota > Metazoa > Chordata > Mammalia > Cingulata > Chlamyphoridae > Tolypeutes > Tolypeutes matacus. The sequence goes on from JAKSZT010054194.1 coordinate 82,091, forward strand.
TTCAAGCAATGGAAGAAATTACAACATTGATGTGGAGCCAGTGGCCACTGGAAGCTGTGGGGGTAGGGAGAAGGAAAAGGAGTTGTAATACAGGGGCTTTTCTGGGACTTGGGAATTGTCCTGAGTAACATTGCAATGACAGAAATAGGCCATTTTATATCATCATATAACATGCAGAACTGTGTGGGAGAGAGTGTGGTCTACAATGTGAACTATGGTCCATGCTTAATGGCAAAGCCCCAGGATGTGTTTATCAATTGCAATTAATGTGCCACACTAATGAAGGATGTTTATGTGGGAGGTTGTAGGAGGTGCTGCATATGGGAATCCCTATATTTTTGGATAACATTTATGTAAGTATCTTTAAAAAAATTTTTTTTAACTAAAAATAAAAGTATTTGGAGGGGAAAAGGGTCCTGAAAAGCCAAAAAGATCTTGAAAAAGAAGAATGAACATGGAGGACTCTCACTTCTGGACTTTAAAGCATATAACTAAGCTACAGTGGTAAAAATGGCACGGCACTGGCATAAAGACAGACACATTGACCAAAGGAACCATTGAGAACTCAAAAACAGACCCTCATATCTATAGTCAAGTGATTTTTGACAAGGTGATCAAGCCCTCCCAGCTGGTCCAGAGCAGTCTATTCAACAAATGGTGCTGGGAGAACTGGATCGCCATATCCAAAAGAAAGAAAGACCCCTAACTCACACCATATACAAAAATTAACTCAAAATGGATCAAGGACCTAAATATAAATGCAACAACCATAAAACTCCTAGAAGAAAATGTAGGAAAACATCTTCAAGATCTTCTGGAAGGCGGTAGTTTCTTAAACCTTATACCCAAAGCATGAGCAATGAAAGGAAAAATAGATAAATGAGATCTCCTCAAAATTCAATTCTTTTGCACCTCAAAGGACTTTGTCAGAAGGGTGAAAAGGCAGCCAACTCAATGGGAGAAAATATTTGGAAATCACATATCCCATAAGGGTTTAATATCCATTATGTACAAAGAGATCATACAACTCAACAATAAAAAGACAAACAACCCCAATTTAAAAATGGGCAAAAGACTTGAAAAGACAATTGTCCAAAGAAGAAATGCAAATGGCAAAGAAAGACATGAAAAAATGTTCAACATCACTAGTGATCAGGGAAATGCAAATCAAAACTACAATGCGATATCATTTCACACCTATTAGACTGGTTGCTGTTGAAGTAAGGAAACTGTAGATGTTGGAGATGATCTGGAGAGACAGGAATGCTTATTCACTGTTGGTAGGAATGTAAAATGGTACAGCCACTGTGGAGGACTGTTTGGCAGTTCCTAAGGAAGTTGAATATAGATTTGCCATGTGACCTGTCAATACCATTACTAGGTATATACCCAGAAGAACTGAGAGCAGAGACACCAACAGACATCTCCACACCAATGTTCATATTGGCATTATTCACAATTGCCAAAAGTTGGAAACAATCCAGGTATCTATAAACTGATGAAATGAATAAACAATTTGTGTATACACACAATGAAATATTAGGTAGCGGTAAAAAGAAATGAACTTGTGAAGCATACGACAATATGGATGAACCTGGATGTTGAGCGAAGCAAGCCAGACACAAAAGGACAAATTCTGTATAATTGCACTATTATGAACTAAATATATTGTGTAAACTCATGGAGTTAATAATTAGAATATAGGTCATCAGAAAATAGAATTAGGTTAGAGAATGGAAAGCTGAGGTTTAATCTGTGCAGATTTGGTCAAAAGTTCTTTGGAAATTAATAGAAATGGTGAATGCATATCATGGTGGTTGTAACTAGCTGTGCTATTGTATGGGTTTGACAGTGGTTGAAAGGGAAAGTCTATAGTCATGTATATTACTAGAAGGAAAGCTAAAAACTGCAACATGGTACTGTACATGACAGTAAAACCTCATGTAAAACACGAATATAGGCAATATTGCATATATAAGACTGTGTTTACAAAATATAAGTACAAATACACTAGAGAGAAGGAAAAAGGATAGGAACTATGTATGTCAGGGGAAGCATAGAGAGATTGAGAGGTGATGAGTTTTCTTTGTTTGTTTGTTGTTTACTGTTATTATTATAAAGGAAGGTGATGTGGCTCAGTGGTTGAGCACCAGCTTCCCACATATGAGGTCCCGGGTTCAATCTCTGGCTCCCGTTACTTCAAAAAAGGAAAAAAAAAAGACAGATCATTATTATTATTATTGGAATAAGGAAAGTGCTTTAAGAATGACTGAAGTGATGAACGAACAAATATATAATTACACCAAATACCTCTGATTGTACACTTTAGATTTATGCTTTATTAATATGTACCAATAAAATTGATTTGTTAAAATTTTTTTTTAATTAAATTTTTAAAAAATGTACGGCGTTCTTAATTCAAATGTTGGAAATATTTTGGTAGTGGATGATGGTGGTCATAGCACAACATTGTGAATACAATTAAAAACAGTGAAATATATACATGAATGTGGTCAAAAGAGGAAATATTAGATTGTATAAATGGTAACAAAATAAAATTTAAAAAAATAATCCATGAGGGGAGCAGATGTAGCTCAGTGGTTGAGTGCCTGCTTCCCATGTACAAGGTCCTGGGTTCAATCCAAGGACCTCCTTAAAAAAAAATAAAATAAAAAATTCATGGAACTACGCTATACAAAAGTGAACACTAAGTTAAACCATGGCCTATAGTTAATAGTACAATTATAGAAATGTACTACCATCAATTATAACAAATATTCCACATCAAAGCAAGGTTAATAATAGGACTCCTATATTTATGAATGATTGTTCTATAAACCTACAACTTTTCTAAAAAAGAAAAAAATCCCAGATAGAATTTAGTTCTAAATGTAAAAGGGAATATAATATCTCTTATGGGTGGTAATGTAGGAGAATATCTTTTTTAAAAATATTTTTTATTTATTTACTTTTATTTATTTTTATTTATTTATTTACTTACTTTTATTTATTTACTTTCCTGTTGAATTTCCTTTGTCTTGTTTTGTTTGGTACATAATTTTTGGGTTTTTTAAAAAATATGAATTAGAATGCCTTTATACTGGACCAGCATTTGGCCAAGCATTCAAGGTCCCCACCAATCCCAGTAGTCTAACTCAAGGTTGTATCACACATTCAAGTTACATTCCTAGTCCATAAAGCTTTTGAACGAGCCATACTAAGAAAATAGAAGACATGGTCCAAGAAAAGGAATACAGCAAAGTGCCAGAAGAGATGCAGAATTTGAAAGAACTAATCAGTGAGATGAGCACAAATTTCCAAAATCAAATTAATGAGATGAAAGAGAATATAGTTAAAGAGATAAAAGACATCAGAAGTCATTGAGTGAACGCAAAGAAAAATTTGAAATCCTGAACAGAAAAGTAACAGAGTTTATGGGAATGAAAGACACAATAGGTGAAGTCAAAAATACATCAGAGGCATACAACAGCAGACTCGAAATGATAGAAAAAAGAATAAGTGATACCGAAGACAAAGCAGCTAAAATTGAAGAGAGAAAAGAACAGAGAGAGAAAAGAATGGAAAAAATTGAGCAGGGGCTCAGAGAGTTGAATGACAACACAAAACGCAAGAACATACATGTCATGGGAGTTCCAGAAGGAGAAGAGAAACGAAAAGGGGCAGAAAGAGTATTTGACGAAATAATAGCTGAAAATTTCCCAACTCTCTCTCTCACGAAAGAAATGAACTTACATGTCCAAGAAGCACACCGTACCTCAATGAGAATAAATCCAAATAGACCTATGCCAAGACACATATTATTCAGAATGTCAAATGTAAAAGATAAAGAGAAAATACTCAGAGCAGCAAGAGAAAAGCAAACGATCACGTATAAAGGACGTCCAGTAAGACTTAGTGCAGATTTCTCTTCAGAAACCATGGAGGCGAGAAGACAGTGGCATGATACAATTAGGAAACTGAAAGAGAAAAACTGCCAGCCGAGAATTCTTTATTCAGCAAAACTGTCCTTCAAATATGAAGGTAAGTATAAAGTATTCACAAACAAAAAGAAATTAAGAGAGTTTGCAAAAAAGAATCCACCTTTGCAGGAAATATTAAAGGAAGCCTTAGAACCTGAAAGAAAAAGACAGGAGAGAGAGGATTGGAGGACAGTATAGAAGAAAGAAAAGCAGAAAGGATAACCAAAAGAGTAAAAAGAGAGACAAAATAAGATGACATATGGAATACAATGGAGGAAATAAATAGTGCAGTTTAAGTAATATCATTGAATGTGAATGGATTAAATTCCCCAATCAAAAGATACATGCTGACAGAATGGATAAAAAAACATGAGCCATCCATATGCTGCTTACAAGAAACTCACGTCAGACACAAGGATACAAGCCGGCTGAAAGTAAAAGCTGGAAAAAGATACTCCACGCGAATAGTAAACAGAAAAGAGCACGGGTAGCTATACTAATATCAGAAAAAACAGACTTCAAATGCAAAAAAGTGATGAGATGTGGAAAGCCATTATATATTAATAAAAGAGATGATCCTCCAGGAAGATATGACAGTCATAAATATCTATTCATCTAACCAGGGTACCCCAAAATATATGAGACAAACACTGGCAAAACTGATGGAAGAAATAGACATTTCTACAATAATCGTTGGAGACTTCAACAGCCCTCTCACATAATTGGATAGAACAACTAGACAGAAGAACAACAAGGAAACAGAGAACTTGAACAATATGATAAACAAGTTAGACCTAAAGAAATATACAGAACACTGCATCCAAACTCTGCGGGTTATACATTCTTCTCAAGTGCCCATGGATCTTTCTCCAGGATAGACCACATGTTAGGTCACAATACAGCTCTCAATAAATATAAAAAGATTGAAATTATACAAAGCACCTTCTCAGATCATAATGGAATGAAACTAGAAATCAATAACAGACCGGAAAAAAGGAAATTTGCAAATGTGTGGAGACTGAACAACACACTCCTAAATATTCAGTGGGTCAAAGAAGAAATTGCAAGTGAAATCAGTAAATATATTGGGACAAATGAAAATGAGAACACAACGTATCAAAACTTATGGGATACAGCGAAGGCAGTCTTGAGAGGGAAATTTATAGCCCTAAATGCCTATATTAAGAAACAAGAAAGAGCTAAACTCAAAGATTTAACTGAACAACTTGAGAAACTAGAAAAAGAACAGCAAACCAATCCCAAAGCAAAAAGAAGGAAAGAAATTATAAAGATTAGAGCAGAAATAAATGAAAATGAGAACAAAAAAGCAATAGAGAAAATCAACAAAACCAAAAGCTGGTTCTTTGAGAAGATTGATAAAATTGACAAACCCCTCGCTAGACTAACAAAGAAAAAAAGAGAGAAGATACAAATAAATACAATCAGAAATGAAAGGGGGGAAATTACAAATGACCTCACAGAAATAAAAAGAATCATAGAGGATATTATGAGAAAGTATTATGCCAACAAACTAGACAACCTAGATGAAATGGACAAATTTCTAGAAATGCACAACCAACCTACACTGACACTACAAGAAATACAAGAACTTAACAAACCAATCACAATTGAGGAGATTGAATCCGTCATCAAAAAATCTCCCAGCAAAGAAAAGTCCAGGACCAGATGGCTTCACAGGTGAATTCTACCAAGCATTTCTCAAAGAATTAACACTAATCCTGTTTAAACTCTTCCAAAAAATCGAAGAGGAGGGAAAATCACCCAACACATTTTATGAAGCCAACATTCACTCTAATACCAAAGCCAGATAAAGATTCCACAAGAAAAGAAAATTACAGACCAATCTCTTTCATGAACATAGATGCAAAAATTCTCAACAAAATACTTGCAAATCGAATCCAACAGCATATCAAAAGACTTATACATCACGACCAAGTGGGATTTATTCCTGGTATGCAAGGCTGGTTCAACATAAGAAAATAAATCAATGTAATACACCACATTAACAAGTTGAAGGAAAAAAACCATATGATCATCTCAATAGATGGAGAAAAGGAATTAGACAAAATCCAACATCCTTTTTTGATAAAAATAATCCAAAAGATAGGAATAAAAGGAAAATTCCTCAATATGATAAAAGGCATATATGAAAATCCCACAGCCAACATCATACTCAATGGGGAAAGGTTGAAAGCTTTCCCCCTAAGATCAGGAACAAGACAAGGATGCCCACTGTCACCATTGTTATTCAACATTGTACTAGAAGTTCTAGCGAGGGCAATTAGACAAGACAAAAAAATTAAAGGCATCCAAATAGGAAAAGAGGAAGTAAAACTCTCACTGTTTGCGGATGACATGATCCGGTATTTAGAAAATCCTGAAGTATCCACAACAAAGGTACTTGAACTAGTAAATGAGTTCAGCAAAGTGGTAGGATATAAGATCAACACGCAAGAATCAGTAATGTTTTTGTACACTAGTACTGAACAATCTGAGGAGGAAATCAGGAGGAAAATTCCATTTTCAATAGCAACAAAAAGACTCAATACCTAGGAGTTAATTTAACCAAGGAAGTACAGGACCTATATGCAGAAAACTACAAAACAATGCTAAAAGAAATTTTAAAAGACCTAAACAAATGTAAAGACATTCCGTGTTCATGGATTGGAAGAATAAATATCATGAAGATGTCAATCTTGCCCAAACTGATTTATAGATTCAATGCAATACCAATCAAAATCCCAACAGCTTACTTTACAGAATTAGAGAAGGCAATTACCAAATTCATCTGGAAGGGCAAGTGCACCCGAATAGCCAAAAGTATTCTAAAAAAGAAGAGCAATGTGGGAGGAATTTCACTGCCTGACCTTGAAACATATTACAAAGCTACAGTGGTCAAAACAGCATGGTACTGGCATAATGATAGACATATTGATCAGTGGAATAGAATTGAGAATCCATAAATATACCCTCACCTGTACAGTCAACTGGTTTTTGACAAACCTACCAAGCCCACGCTGATGGGAAAAAACAGTCTCTTCAACAAATGGTGTTGGGAGAACTGGATATCTATAACCAAAAAATGAAAGAGGACCCTATCTCACCCCTATATAAGAATCAACACAAAATGGATTAAAGATCTAAATATAAAAGCAAGGACCATAAAACTACTAGAAGAAAATGAAGGGAAATATCTTGAAGACCTTGTAGTAGGTGGTGGTTTCTTGGACCTCACACCCAAAGCACGTGCAACAAAAGAAAAAGTAGATAAATGGCACCTCCTCAAAATTAAACACTTTTGCACCTCACAGGACTTTGTCAGAAGGGTGAAAAGGCAGCCAAGTCAATGGGAAAAAATATTTGGAAATCACATATCTGATAAGGGTTTAATATCCAGGATATATAAAGAGATGTTACAACTCAACAATAAAAAGACAAATGACCCAATTAAAAAATGGGCAAAGGACTTGAATAGACATTTCTCTGAAGAAGAAATACAAATGGCAAAAAAATACATGTAGAAATGCTCAACATCACTCATGATTAGGGAAATGCAAATCAAAACTACAATGAGATATCATTTCACACCTATCAGAATGGCAACTATTAAAAAGACAGAGAACTACAAGTGTTGGAGAGGATGTGGAGAGATAGGAACACTTCTTCATTTTTGGTGGGAATGCAGGATGGTAAAACCACTATGGAGGACTGTTTGTCAGTTCCTAAAGAAGTTGAATATAGACTTACCACATGACCCTGCAATACTACTACTGGGTATATATCCAGAAGAACTGAGAGCAGTGACACGAACAGACATCTGCACACCGATGTTCATAGCCACATTATTCACCACTGCCAAAAGCTGGAAACAACCCAGGTGTCCATCAACAGAAGAATGGATAAACACACTGTGGTCTATTCACATGATGGAATAATATGCAGCTGTAAGAAGAAATGAAGTCATAAAGCATATGGCAACATGGATGATCCTGGAGGACATTATGTTGAGTGAAGCAAGCCAGACACAAAAGGACAAATACTGTATGAACGCGTTACTATGAACCAAATAATATATTGTTTGATTCAAAAAAAATTTATATGTATCCATTACATTTAATTGAGAAATGTATATATTTATTCATCTGTGTTTACTTTTTAGTTTTTAATTGTTTATATTTTCAATTATTAAATGTAGAAAATAAAGTTAAAAAAATGTTTTAAAAAAAAGCTTTTGAGTTTTTGACCCCTGAAGGTTCTTTTAAGCCCCGTTTGGAATGTTCTATCCCAAAAGTCAGGAGGGTTGGGCTGAAGTTACAACTAGGTCATATAGTAGTTATAATGTAAGGGTAAATTTTTAAAGGATTGAATTTTTCCTGTTGCCAAGAGAAAGGAACCTTTCCCCCTCTCCTTTTTCTTAGAGGATTTCTTTGAGAAAACTAGTCATTGTAAATCTTTGCCCCTTTAATATGTGACATCTCTGCCCCTTTGATAAATCTTTTTAAAAGCTAAATAAGCCTCTTGCTAGGAACATTCCAGGGATATTTTTCTGAAGGGCCTGGAAGCCTACTCTTCCCTGAGAACATTCATATAATGGTCTATATCTGTGAATAAAAACAAATAAACAAACAAAAAACCCTGCTCCAGACAATGTTGGGCAAGAATGATTTATTCAGGGGCTACTTTAGCAGGGGAGAGAGTAGAACTCAACTCCATCTAAGGACTGTGAGTGGGTTGGAAGAAAAGCACTGTTAGATATTAAAGGGGATTGATCACTGGGGTGGGTGAGCGATGTACTGAGGTTACATTTAGGACGGTTTAGTTCCACCAAGATGATGTTGCCATTAGGGCCACTTGACTTGGGACGTTTTCATTTGGGTAATTAGGCCGACTGAGGCCGAGAAGTTCTGAGAGAAAGGAAGAGGGCATAAGGAACTATCCACTTAAGAGCCTCTTAGGCGCCTGGGTAGCTGGGGTGAGAGGCAGAGAGAGGGGAAGGTCTAGGCGTCTTTGATATTTATTATAGTCAAGAGTCCGAAGTTGTCTCTTTTGCTTTTTTCCATGCTTTTTTCCTCTGCTGCAAGATTAGCTTCAGGGTAGCCAAGGCGAGGGAGTGGGTAGGGGCAAGCCAAGGAGTAAGACTGGTGAAAAGAAAGAAAAAGAGTCTTGGTCATATCTGTTTGGAAACATAAAAGATTGAGAGCTCTTTCTGTCCGCAATCTTAGTAGTTGTGTGCCTGTGACGTGCATCACAGTCAGGTTTAATGCTTACAGAATAAAACTTCTTTTTTCCTTTTCTACATCTACGGAAATTTTCTAGGTTTTCAACACAGACATAATTTATTTCTGTCCCTTACCTTTACAATGCCTCTTCATGCTTTCAACAGTAAATCAGGATCGCTCCCTGCTCACCTAACGTTTGGCTAGGAGACGCTGGTGAGTTAACTGCACCGGTGTGCGGCGAGAACCACGACTCCCAGCATTCCCAGCGGTCCTAGCGCTCGCAGCTTCCCCTTCCGGTCCCGAGGCTCCTGAAACCGAAAGTGCTGTGCCAGAGAGGGGCGCGACGCGGACGTTGGTTCACCTTCACGTGTACGGAGCCCTGGCTCACCCAGGGTGGGAAGCCAAGAGAGCAAAGCAGTAAAACATGAACGGAAGACTGGATTATTTGGTCACTCAGGAAGAGATCAATCTTATCAGAGGACCTTCAGGTATGCGCCAAACCGGTCTTCTCAGTGAGTAGGGGACTTAGAGGTATAGTTGCAGACCAGACACCGCTTCTGCCCAGCCAGATTGACTTGGCCTCGGAGCTGGCATGCCCCAACCTAGAGTTTTCCTGCAACGCTTGCGGGCACCTAGAAGAAATATATTTGTAAACATCGTTGCCCAGACATGGGACTGAGCAAGCCACCTAATTATTCACTCGTATTACCACACGCATTTATAGTTAGGGAAGGTTTCTTTCCACTAACGAGGGCAGAAAAGCTTAGAAGAAAAGGCACTCGTGCTTTTTATTCAGCATGCCGTGGACATCACACCGCTCCTTCCGTTGTCTGCTCTATCCCAGTTCCTGTGGGGGACTGTTTGGGAAAACTGGGAGCGTGAATGGTATGGATTCTGAATGCATCGTCGTTTCCGTGGTGCTAGGATCGCCCCTCTTTTCTTTTCTGGGAAATTAATTTAGAGTGTCAAATAGAATGTTAAAGCAGGAAAAAACCTTTGAGATCTAATATACCGGTTCCGCCTCAAAAATTACCCTGGGTGTTTTTCTTTTTTTTTAAATTTATATAAAAATATTAATTAATATTAATTTCCGGGTGCCATCCATAGGGATTTGAATTCAGTGCGGATTTTTTTTTTCTCTTTTTAACAATCGCTGCACGAAACACTGATATTGCGCAATCCTCAGTTACCCCTACTGGCCTCCCCCTTCCCCCCAACCTTCCATACACACACTTAACTCCATTGGGTTCTTGACATTACTGCGTGCTACCTTTCTTGGATTTTAGTACCTTTATAGCTGTTTAGTATATCGATTAAAAATTTAAACTTTAGGATTAGACTACGGCGGTCCAAATCTGTTACCTAACCTCTTGATAGTTCTTTGGTATTTATTGGCTGAGTAACTTAACTGATGTAATTCTTAGTTCCTATAAAAAGGGGATGATAATAGAATACACCTCATAGAGTTTTGTGAGGATGAAATGAGTTAATCTGTGTAAAGCCTGACACATAGTAAGCACAATGTAAAGGTTTGCTACTGTTGTTATTGTTAATAGATGAATGGCTCGATTAACGCAGTAAATTCTGCTGCTGTATTCCAAGAGACTTTTAATAAGTCAAGTCCTATGAGTTCTGTATGTAAAGTGTTTCTGAAATCCCACCACTTCTTACTGTTCCATCACCACTGCCTAGAATAGTCCATGCCTTTTTTTCATTTGGAAGTTTGCAATAGTTTAGCCACCACTGATACATTATTCTTAATAAAATGTGCCTTTCAGAATTAGCCATACTTTATCTTCCTTCCTTCCTATTATAAAAAAAAATTGGAAGTCAGTCGACTTTACTTAAGTGACTATAACTCATAGTTACTCTGCATGGTTTAGTGTCATACTCCATATGAACTCCTAAACTTTTGTCAAAGTCTCATTCATCATGCTCAAGTCCTTTGGATTCATTTTTCCTATTTTATGTAAATTTCTCCTCTCTCTTAATATTTATTGACTTTTCAGGCTAACATGAAAGTTACTATTAAAACAAAATCTGTCTTTCTTTGCTTTTCATCCACTGGTCCTAGTTTTTTTCATAGGACCAAGCAAAACAATGCAGACCTCAGGTTTCTAGTATTAGCGTTTTTATGAATCATTGGAGTGAGGATAAGCTCCACGGTATTAATTAAATGGAATAATTATATCTAGCTTATTAGTGGTTCAATTTCTGTATTGTATATGTATTTATCCAAAATGAATGACTATATCCACTGAGTGGCTTCTTCAATTTTCCTAAGCATTCTCATGAAATTTGATAAATTTAAGAGCCTAGGACAATAGATCTCAAACCTAGGGTTGAACGTGGTTGAAAACAGTCATTGGAAGTTTGCTTTGTTTGGTTCAGTTAACAAGGAAATGTTAAGTTCCTTTGTTTGTTACTTTCCAGAGATGGTTACCCAGTATATGTTACTCCTAAGAGGTCTTAAAGATTAAATTTAGCTTTTCTTCACTATATTATATGAAGATACACAGGGAAGAACTCAGTTATCACTACTAGAAACTTCCAGATAATTTAATTTTGGTAGTCCCACAGGGATCTTTCTTTCTTTAGAAGAAATAAGAAAAGCCTCTAGTTACAAGTATGCATTTCTGTTTGTAGTCAGCATTGTCACTCTTTGTGATGTCCTATTCAGGGACCTAATGGTAGCTGCAAGAATGTATATACTTTTGCCTTTTTGTGCCAGTGGTCCCTCAAGGCAATAGTCTTTAGTGTTTGGGCACATTTTGAAGGGCAAAAGAACCTATTCCTACCTGATCCTGCTTGCTGCAAGAGAAATAATGAATGACAGTAGAGTGAGTGTCTGGGAAGGCAAAAAGAAGCTTGGCATGTAGTTTGGCATCTATCCTGTGCTTACTTCTTCAAATGTGAAAGGAGAGGCTTGGGCTAGATGACTTCTGAGGTCTCTTCCTCCTCCAAGAAGTCACGATTCTTTGGCTCATTCCAAATATTATTATATGATTCCTGCCATTTTGTACAAACTGTCTTTGATCTGAAGAGTCCTCAGAGGCAGTGCTTACAATCTGAATTGCTTCAAGAGTTGAACAGTTCACCTTTTGTCTTAGTTTGCCAGAGCTGCTATTACAAAAAACACACAGTGAATTGGCTTAAATAACAAGCATTTGTTGTCTCAAGATTTTGAAAGTCAGAAGTCCAAAATCAAGATGTTGGCAAGGCCATGCTTTCTCGTGGAGTCGGTAGCATTTTGGTGATGGCATTCTTCTGTCATGTGGTGATCTGCTTCATTCTCTCCTTCTGTGGCTGTCACTGACTTCTGGCTTTTCTGAGTGTTTCAGAATTTCCTCTGTTAATAAGGTCTCCAGTCATACAGATTAAGGTCTGTCCTCATTCAGTTTCGCCACACTGGTGTAGGAACTATACAGGATCCTATTCACAAATGTGTCCACACCCTAACTCACTTAACATATTCAAAGATATTATTTACAAATGAGTTCACATCCAAATCAGTGAGATGTATGAAAGAATGTGGATTAAGACTTGAACTAGTCTTTTGTGAGATATATAATTCAATTTCCAGCACCTTTTATCCTTTATGGAAAACTGTCTCTTTTCTTTCTATGGAAGCCTAGCTTGATTATAGTCTATAAGTCTTCCATTTTTCCCTTTTCAATTGATATTTGAATGTTGGACTCAGTTATTCAGAGAACTGTGAGAATAATCAGATCTAGCTTTTCTTCACTACAACAAGTAGAGATTGGCAAGGACAACCTTAAGGCAGTGGGTACCATGATTAAGATGCCTGTGTTTAGACCTGATGCCTCACTAGGTTTAGCAAGTTGCTCTTAACAAGCCATCTTTAAAGAGGAAAAGAATCTCTGTTTTCCTTCTTTCTTTAAAGGTGTTGCAGAGGATAATGTGTTGGTACCATGGTTTAATAATGAATAATTAAGAAAGTATTTCTTTCTGATGGTGTGCTAGTTACCTTATGTGTATTAACCCATTTAATCCTCATAACAACTTTGAATGATAAGTGTTTAATCCACATTATTATATGGAGAAATTGTCTCTCAGAGAAGTTAAAGACTTGCCTAAGGTTTAAAGCCAGTAATTTTCAAGAGCCAGGATTTTAACCAAGATCTTTTGATTTTACTATACCATATACTGTCTCCCAGTGTAGTAGCCATGCCTAAGGATTTGACTTCCAATCTTTCCCTTGACCTTTATTTTATTATATTATCCCTTATTCCCAGAAGGATTTGAGGCAACTTAAATCACTCTTTACACAGTACACAGTGAAAAGGTTTTTTTTAGTTTACTGTTGATAGAGCTGACAGCAGATCAAGGTGAGAACCTAAAAATAATAAACGCCATTAAGTTCAAGCTAAGTCTCTGCAGACGTGCTTTTTTTTTTTTTAAATATGCTTTTTTTAAAAATATATATATATACTTAGATTACATAAATGTTACATCAAAAATGTAGGGGATTCCCATATGCCCGGCTCCCTACCCCTCCCACAATTTCCCACATTAACAACATCCTTCATCAGTGTGGTACATTTGTTCAATTGATGGACACTTCCTGGAGCATTGCCACTAAGCGTAGATTATAGTTTACATTGTAGATTATACTCTCTCCTGCACAATTTTGAAAATTATGACAAGATATACAATGGCCTGTATCTGTCCTTGCAATGTCATTCAGGACAATTCCCAAGTCTCGGTAATATTCCCATATTATACCTATTTCTCCCTCTGCTTCTCCCCAGAACCTCCAGTGACCACTGCCTCCACATCAGTGACAAAAGTTCTTCCAATGCTAGAATCACAATGTCTATAGTAGAATACCAGTATGTCTACTCTAGTCCATATTCATTCCCCAATCCTGAGGATTCTGGGATGGTGATGCCGACTCTGCCTCTACTTGAGAGGAGGCTTGGATCCCATGGGGCTGGTGGATGGGCTATCTTGCTTGCAGTTGCAGACTCTCTCTTCCTTGGGATGGTCGTTGTCCATCATCATCTCCTTGTTAGTTGTCCAGGGTAAGTCCAATGAACTGGAGAGTAGGTGTTGCAACTCTGTTGATTGGACTATGTCAGTGAGGCATGACTCGGGTTGAATCTCTGCCCTCTTGCTGGGTCTCCTATAAATGGAGACACAGAGAGACAGGGCTCAACTGGCACATGGACAGCCCAAAGATTTAAGTCTCTTGGACATACACCTATCAACTCTAGTACTAACTATAGGTTCAAATAGAAGGGGCAGAAGAGCCACAGACATGGGCTTTGAGTTTAAGCCTAACTGAGACTGTTACTAACAGTTTTCTGATCTCTTCCTTCCTTCATATATGAAATGATCTGAGATCTAAGACTAAAATGACATATCCTTGTCCTATTTTCTCATGATTACATGGAGTCTAGCCTTCATGGAATTTACAATGCAATAGAGACATGACATGTACATGTGAAAAGATAAATCTCAGTGCAAAAGTACAGATGGTTAAGGACTATGACGAACATGTATGGAGTGGGAGGGGAAAAGGTGTAGAGGGGTGGTGAGGGTGTGTTTATCTGATCCTCTACTGGAAAAGTTCAAGGAATGGAGCCATTGTTATGGACCAGACTGGTCAGTCACAAGAAGGTGGAACTTATATTGGTCTTATAGAATGGACAGACTGTAGGTTAGTGCATTAGATAGGAGTGGGTATGACCTCAGCAGTAATAGAAGAAAATAAGTAAAAAATATTCTCAGATCAGTGAGTTAAGCAATCTAGATAGAAAAGGAGGGTTCATTTAGGTGAGTCAAGGGAGATGAGGTTGCTGAGGTGTAAATAGAGATTGGATTATGGGGGAGGGTCCTCAGTGCTGACATGGAAACTTAACCTTTCACTAAGGTTCCAATCCTGATCCCTTCCTCTCCCTATTCCATTTGAGTCACCTCCTCCAGGAAGCCTTCCTTACTCAGGCTAGATACCCCATACTGTCAATGTCATACACCATTTATTGAATGTCTGTCATGTATTGCCATGCTAAGCACTTTGTCTCATCTAGTCCTAACAAGGAACAGATGAAATTGTTCCTAACCCCATTTTACAAATGATACTTTGACTCTTAAATCACAAAACTCTTTAAGTGGCAGAGCTAAGAACTGGATCCAAGTCTGTGTGATTAAAATTCCAGGCTCTGAATTACTATAGATAATGGGATTTCCCCCCCTTTGTACTCCCAAAGGACTCTAAAGATCCCTATCTTAGTGCTTATTTCTATATAATGCTTGCTTACTTCTGTCTCCTCCTCTCACAGTACACTGAGCTCTTCTGATTCAAAGGACATTGTTTCCCTAATGCTTTGCATTGTACGTGCCATGAAGTGGTCAGTAAAGTTTTGTGAAATTACTGGTGAGTTGTAAAGAGCTTTATGTAGATAGTCAGGTGCAGCTAGGACAAGTGACACCAGAGATGCATGAAAGAAAAGTTTATTAGTACTCACAGGTCCTAGAATAAAGAGGTGTGACACTCTTCCCAGGGTCACATGAAACACATTAGGAGCATAGACTCAACCAAGTAGGTGGGGAGCAAAAGGTTACAGGTTAGAGTGAACCTGGGGACTGCCATTATAATGTTGCATGGGTGGACCGGTAACAATTGGCCACACGAGTGGGGATTGGGGAATTTGCATTTAACATCTTCCTTTCTTCCTTCCTTCCTTCCTCTCCTTCCTCTCTTTCCTCTCTTTCCTCTCTTTCTCTCTTTCTCCTTTCTTCCTCTCTCCCTCCCTCCTTCTCCTCTCTTTCCTCTTTCCTCTCTTTCCTGTCCTCCCTTTCCCTCCCCACTGTCCCTTTCCTTTCTTTTCTCCCTTTCTTTTCTCCTTTTCCTTCCCTCTCTTTCCTCTCTTTCCTCCTCCCCTCTCCTCTTTCCCCTCCCCTCCTTCATGCATACCATATAGGATTCCCATACATCACTCCATCACTAACACCTTACATTGTTGTGACACATTTGTTAAAAATGATCAAAGAACACTGTCATAATATTACTGCTATCTATAGTCCATAGCTTATATTTGATGCATTTTTACACAAACCATCCTATTAACACCATGTATTCATATTGTATATTTGTTATAGTTCATGAGAAAACATTCTCATATTTATACTGTTAACCACAGTCCACCACTCACCATGGGGTTAGCTGTGTTATATGGTCTTCTGCCTTGTACAGTCCATCCAAAGTGTACACTTGTGGTTCTCAGTTTCATCACAGTGTTGTGCTGTCGTCATCTCAGTCCAGTTCAAAACATTTTCATTATTCCAAAAGGAAAAGCCCATACCCCCTGTAGCAGTTTGATACTGTTTATGAATTCCAAAAATAGATATCGGATTATGTTCGTAAATTGGTCTGTTCTTCTGGGCATATTATACTGTTTTGGATTCAGAAGTTTCACTCTTACTTGATTAAATTATGATTAAAGCTTTGATTGGGCCACATCAGTAGAAAACTACACAGCAGAGGAGAGGAGTTAGTTGGAGTTTTTGATGCTGGAATTTTGGTCCTGGAGCCAGGGAAGTAAATAAACAGAGAAGCAGATAACGTGAGGAAGGAGAAAAGGCTCCATTAGATATGACTCGATGCCCCGGGAAGAGAGATGAGCCATTCCCCTGATAGTCTACAGCTAGCCTTGTGGAGAGAGCGGAGCAGCTGAGCCTGGAGAGAAATGAGCCCCCCAGGAAGAGAGGAACCTAGGAAGCCTGAACCCTTGCAAAAGTTCACAGCCATCTTGCTCCAACACGTGGCAAGACTTTGGTGAGGGAAGTAACTTACGCCTTATGGCCCAGTAACTGTAAGCTTCTACCCCAAATAAACACCTTTTATAAAAGCCAACAGATTTCTGGTATTTTGCATCAGCACCCCTTTGGCTGACTAATACACCCCCTTATACCCTTCCATTATTGACCTTTAGCAATGATATAGTACCTTCTTTGCCATTGCTGTAAAAAAAATATGAGAATATTACTATTAACTATAGTAATATATTAACTATAGTCTATATGTATCTCCATATTCTTAACACCTTGTAATAGAGGAACATTCTTGCATTTGTATTATAACCGCAATCATCATCTACCACCGAATTGCTGTTATACAGCCCCTAGATTATCCTCTAGCTTTCTTCCCATTGGCATTAGCCTCCCTAGACTATCCCTTTCAGCAGCATTCATATTTATAAATTAACAGTGTTAGTTATACTCCATCTACCACAAGATCTTGAAGATATTTCTCTACATTTTCTTCTAGGAGTTTTATGATTCTAGTTTTTATAGTTAGGTCTTTGATCCATCTTGAATTAATTTTTGTATAAAGTATGAGATAGGGGTCCTCCTTTTTTATTTTAGCTATGGATATCCAGTTCTCCCAGCACCATTTGTTGAATAGACTGTTCTGACCCAGCTGGGTGAGTTTGATAGCCTTGTCAAAAACCACTTGACCATAGGTGTGAAGGGTCTATTTCAGAATTCTTGATTTGGTCCCCTGGTTAATATGTCTATCATTATGCCAGTAACATGCTGTTTTTACCATTGTAGCTAAGTAATATGCTTTAAAGTCAGGAAGTGAGAGTCCTCCAACTTTGTTCTTTTTTTTAAAAAAGACATTTTTAGCTATTTGGGACCCCCTGTCCTCCCAAATAAATTTGATAATTGGCTTTTCCATTCTGTAAAAGGGGCTGTTGGAATTTTTATTGGGATTGCATTAAATCTGTAAATCAGTTTAGGTAGAATTGACATCTTAACGATATTTAGTCTTCTAGTCATGAACATGGAATGTCCTTCCATTTATTTAGGTCTTCTTTGGTTTCTTTTAGCAATGTTTTGTAGTTTTCTGAATACAGGTCCTTTATGTTCTTGGTTAAGTTTATTCCTAAATATTTGATTCTTTTAGTTGCTTTTGCATATGGAATTTTTTTCCAACTTCCTCCTCAGATTACACAGTAGTAGCATATAGAAATGCTACTGATTTTTATATTAATCTTGTATCCTGCCAATTTGCTGAATTTGTCTATTAGATCTAGTAGCTTTGTTGTTGATATTTCAGAATTTTCTAGGTATAGAATCATATCATCAGTATGACAGTTTGAATTTGGTGAATCCCAAAAAGAGAAAAATTATGTTTTTGAATTAATCTATTCCTATAGGTATGAGACCTTTTTGATTGGACTATGTCAGTGAGGTGTGACTCAGTTTGAGTCTCTGCCTTCTTGCTGGGTCTCCTATAAATGGAGACACAGAGAGACAAACATACACAGAGGAAAAGGAAGCTGCTGTGTTGATCCTGCCATGTGAGAGAGAGGACTGCAGGAAAGCAGAGAAGCCCTGAAGTCTGAGAGAGTTCCTGGAGTCTGGAACCAGCAGAGCATAGAGGTAAAGAAAGAGGCCCTTGAGGGGCAGGGCTATGGAGCAGCTCAAGGCTTAGGAGACAAGCTTTGCCATATGCCTGATAGCTTACAGCTGAACTTGGGAACAAAGTGCAGCAGTCAAGACTGAGAGAGGAGGCCCGGAAAGAGACAAGCCCTATGCCTGGTTGCTCACAGCTGAGCGAGCTCTAGGAGACAGTAGATTCTGGAGGGGAGGGCAGAGATTGGCGGCCATCTTCACCACGTGGCAGAATGCTAGGATCAACAGTAGCTGACTTTGGTAAGAAAGCATCTCTGATAGTGCCTTGATTTGGACATTTTACCTCCTTAGAACTATAAGATTTTACCCCCAAAAAAATCCCCTTTATAAAAGCCAACCCATTTCTGGTACTTTGCATTGGCAAAGTAAGACAATCAGCGAATAGTGAAAGTTTTGCTTCTTCCATTCCTTTGTAGGTGCCTTTTATTTTTTTTTTTTCTTACCTAATTGCTCTAGCTTAAACTTCTAGCACAATGCTGAGTAACTGGTGACAGTGGGCATCCTTGTCTTGTTCCCAGTCTCAGCTGGAAAGCTTTCAGTCTTTCATTGTTGAGTACAGTATGAGCTGTGGGTTCTTTATATGTACACTTTACCATGCAGAGAAAGTTTCCTTCTATTCAAAGATGCTGTATTTTGTCAAATGCCTTTTCTTTGTCAATCAAAATGATCATGTGGTTTTCTTCAATTTATTAATGTGGTTTAATACACTTCTTGTGTTGGATCGCCCTTGCATACCTGGGATAAAACCAACTTGATCGTGGTGAATAATTCTTTTAATGTGCTTTTGGATTCTGTTAGAAAGTATTTTGTTGAGGATTTTTGCAACTGTATTTGTTAAAGAAATTGGTCTGCAATTTTCTTTTTTCATAATATCTGTAGCAGTTTGGCAGTTTGATATAGTTATGAATTCCAAAAATAGATATTGGATTCTGCTTGTAAACTGGTCTGTTAATCTGGGCATAATTAAGTTATGATTAGGGCATTGAAAATGGGCCATGTCAGTAGGGCATTGAGCACCGCCCCCTCCCCCCATGGTGGGTGGGGTCTCAAAGATAAAAAGACTTGGTAAGGACAGAGTTGGAGTAGTTTGGCGTTGGCATTCTGATGTTGGAGTCTTGAACTGGAGTCCTGGGAATTAAGAGAGTTTGGTTGTGAGGAAGGAGAGAAGGCCCCTGGAAAAGAGATGAGCCATTCACCTGAGAGTCTACAGCTGGCCTTATGAAGAGAGGCAAAGCCTGGAGAGCCTCACAGTCTACAGCTGACCTTGTGGAGGAACCAGAGGAGCTGAGCCCGGAGAGGAACCCAAGAAGCCTGAACCCTGGCAAACGTCGGCAGCTGTCTTGCTCCAACACGTGGCAATGGACTTTGGTGAGGGAAGAAACTTATGCTTTATGGCCTGATAACTGTGGACTTCTACCCCAAATAAATACCCTTTATAAAAACCAACCAATTTCTTGTATTTTGTATCAGCACCCATTTGGCTGACTAATATGGTATCTTTATCTGGATTTGGCATTAGGGTGATGTTGGCTTAGAATAAGTTTGGTAGTGTTCCCTCCTGTTCAATATTTTAGAAGAGTTTGAGCAAGATTGGTATTAGATCTTTTTTGAATGATTAGTAGAATTCACCTGTGCATGCATCTGGCCCTGGGGTTTTCATTTTTGGGAGATTTTTGATGACTCTTTCAATCTCATTACTTATAATTGGTTTGTTGAGGTCTTTAGTTTCTTATAGGGTCAGTATAGGTTATGTGTTTCTAGGAATTTGTTCATTCCATCTACCTTGTCTAATTTGTTGGTGTACAGTTGTTTGTAGTATCCTTTTATGATCTCTTTTATTTCTGAGGGGTCAGTGGTCTCTTTTCTGATTTAATTTACTTGCATCTTCTCTCTTTTTTTCTTTTTCAGTCTGGCTAAGGGTTGGTTGAGTTTCTTGATCTTCTCAAAGAACCAACTTTTGATTTTGTTGATTCTCTCTATTGTTGTTTTTTCCCTTAATACCATTTATTTCTGCTCTAATCTTTGGTATTTTTCCTTTTGCTTGCTTTGGAATTAGTTTGCTTTTTTTTCCCTAGTTCTTCCAGGTGTGCCGTTAAGTCTTCAGTTTTTAGTTTTTCTTTTTAAAATTCCCTTACAGCATTGCCTTTGCTGTATCCCATGGGTTTTGACGTGTTGTGTACTCATCTTCATCTTGAGATATTTACTGAGTAGAATAAGAAAAAGTTGAAAAAGAGAGCCATTTCAAGTATCAGAGTAATGGAAAAGATAGATTGTAATGTGAGGCAAAACTGAAGAGATTGAAATTTTATATTGTGAAAAGCAGTAGAGCAAATGGAGGTGTGATCAGGTAGAGACCAGTTGTATGTTTAGTGTCTTAGCAAGGGCTGATCCTATAATGAGAGAATAAGGATGTCTACTTACATATTTGAAAGAGAAGTTTAGGAACAATAAAAAGAGGCTCTGGTGTACATCCTGGCAGATACTGCCTGAAACGTCTTTGATAGGCTATATGCTTTATAGCCTCCATCAGATGGAGTACCAGGATGGGGAGGGATTGACAGTGGGCTTGGTACATTTTTTTTTTTTTCTTTTTTATACTATGATAAGGCTTTCTATTCTTTTGGAGTTATAGATTTTCCCTCTTTCTGTTTAATTGTCAAAGCATATTTGTTACTGTCTTTTGGGAGATGTAACAAATAATAGGTGATATATTTCATCTTGGGACCAGACAGTTTCTCCATAGAATATGATAGTTTTTGGTGGGAAGATACCTAATCATTTAACTTCTTGAATTGTTCATTTGAATCATTCCTTTATTCTTACAATCCACACATATTTATTGAGCAACTGCTGTGGGGCAAGCTTCTGTTCTAGGTACTGTGGATACAACAGAGAACTGGATTTTAATATAATTGCAGTGAGCAGCAAAGCATAGTTGTTCAGGACCAGAATGCCTAAGTTTAGTGCTAACTCTCATACTCCCTAGCTGTGTGACCTTGGGCAAATCACCTCACCTCTACATGCCTCAGCTTCCTCATCTGTAAAACGAGAGTAATAAAAGAACCTACACCTAGGGTTGTTATAAGGATTATATGTTTTGTTTGTTTGTTTCACAAATACTTTTATAATGTTTACTGTACCAGGCGTTGTTTTAAGGACTTTACCAAAAAAATAACTCGATTAAAGTGCTTAAATGATGCCTGTCATTTTTGCTGTTGTGTGGAGAATAGACTCTAGTGGGGCAAGAATTGAGTCATCCAGGAAGGGTGTGATACAGAAATTTCAGGGACATTGAGGTTTCCCTTTCTAGTTTTCTCTCCCTTTCTTCTGTGCCTTCTTTTTGACATTGTCTGTAGCCTGCTAGAAGTTCACATAGATACTTTTAACCTTGCTAGATTCCCCTAGAACTAGATGTGTTAGGAATTCCTGATCTAGATGTTATTTGCAATGGAATTAACAAGTCACTTGATAACCAACTGAGCTCTGTATATGTACTAGCTACTGTATTGTTACTGAAATACCAAAGTGAGCAAAAGCTAATTACCTTGCCTTCCAGGAACTAGTTTTGCAGTAGGGTAAAGAGGTTAAACAAATCATTTCAATGAAATATACTTCCAAACAAAAGGAAGAGGACATCTATTTTAGATCCCTTTGGTTGCTCAAGCAAATATCAGTTTAGTTTAAACAATGGGAATTTATCAACGCGCAGTTTTGAGTCTAAGAGAAAGAACAAATCAAGATGTCATCAAGGCGATGCTTTCTTCCCAAAAATTGGTGTTCTGGGGCTGCCTGCCAGAGATTTCTTGGTCCTGGGCTTCTCTCTCACTCCTCTGTCACGTGGCAGTGAATGCACATGGCAGTCTCTCCTGGCCCCTCTCCCTTGTCTTCTGGGTTCTGTAGAATTTGAGTTTCTTGCTTCAGTGGCTTTCTCTTTCTCTGTCTGAAAGACACTGACTGAGGTGGGCCACACCTTAACTGAAGTAATATCATCAAAAAGTTCTCCTGGGAAGCGGCTGTGGCTCAATCAGTGGGGCTCCCGTTTACCATATGGGAGGCCCTGGGTTCGGTTCCCGGGGCCTCCTGGTGGGGGCGGGCCCGCCCGCACGGCGTGGTTGGCTGACCCAGCGAGCGCGAGCAGCAAGGGGGGGATAAATGAATAAATAAATAAAATCTTTAAAAAAAAAAAAAAAAGTTCTCCTTACAATGGGTTCACACAAACAGGAATGATTAAGTTTAAGAACATATTTTTATAGGGTACATACAGCTCGAAGCTATCACACCGTCCAAAGGCATGGGTCATGGAAATACAGAACATCTGGCAGGGGACCAGGGGGTAGGGGGGAGGAAAGCAGGGAAATAGCAAATAAGTGTTGTTACTCTGTAGTGTAAAGTGGGGAGTGTCCATGGATGGCTAGAAAGGTAGGTTATGGGGATTTTGAGTTTGAACTTTATTTTCTAGATCAGCATTTTCTTTTTTCTGTTGACTTTAAACTTCTGTTTTTTTTTTGTTTTTTTTTTTAAAGATTTTATTTATTTATTCATTTATCCCCCCCTTGCTGCTTGTGCTCGCTGGGTCAGCTAACCACGCCATGCAGGCGGGCTTGCCTTCACCAGGAGGCCCCGGGAACCGAACCCGGGGCCTCCCATATGGTAAACGGGAGCCCTACTGATTGAGCCACAGCCGCTTCCCTAAACTCCTGTTAACATTAACATTTAACCTCGAGATTTTGTTTAGGATTTTTTTTTAGCAAACCAATTTTATTGATACATATTATTGATACATATTAATAAAGCATAAATCCATCCAAAGTGTACAATCAATGGTATTTGGTGTAATGCACATATTTGTGCATTTATCACTTCAGTCATTCCTAGAGCACTTTAATTGTTCCGGTAGTAATAATAAACAACAAACAAAACTCATCACCTCTCAGTCTCTCTGCTTTCCCTGCCGTACATAGCTGCTATTCTTTTTCCTTCTCTCTAGTATATTTGTATTTATATTTTGTAAAAACAGTCTTATATAAGCAATATCATGCATATTCGTGTTTTACATGAGATTTTACTATGTTATACAGTACCATGTTACAGTTTTTAGCTTTCCTTCTAGTAATATACATGACCTTACACTTTCCCTTTCAGCTACTGTCATATCCATGTAATAGCTCTGTTAGTTACAAACACTCTGATGTGCTTTGACCATTTCTATTCATTTCCAAAGATTTACAAACAACCTTTTTACTAATTCTGCACAGAATAACCCTCAGCTTTGCATTTCTGCCCTCATTCTATTTTCTAGTGACCAGTATTCTAATTATTAACTCCATGAGTTTACACAATACATTTAGTTCATAATAGTATAATCATACAGTATTTGTCCTTTTGTGTCTGGCTTGCATCACTCAATGTAATGTCCTCCAGGTTCATCCATGTTGTCATATGCTTCACAACTTCATTTCTTCTGCAGCTACATAATGCCATCGTGTGTATACAAACTATCCATTCATCAGTTGATGGACACCTGGGTTGTTTCCAACTTTTGGCAATCGTAAATACCTCTACTGTGAGCATTGGTGTGCAGATGTTTGTCTGTGTCTCTGTTCTCAGTTCTTCTGGGTATATACCTAGTAATGGTAATGCCAGGTTGCATGGCAAGTCTATATCCAACTTCCTTAGGAACTGCCAAACAGTCCTCCACATAACTGTAGGTACCATTCTACATTCTCACCAACAGTGAATAAGCATTCCTATCTCTCCACATCCCCTCCAACAAAAATAGTTTTCCAACTTAAAAAAAAAAATCTTTAAATATGTTTTTATTATAAGAGTTGTGGACTTACAAAATAGTCATGAACATTGTCTGATCCATGAGCACTTGTAAAGAATGTATATCCTGCTGTTTTGGGGTGCAATGTTCTATATATGTCTGTTAGGTTTAGTCCATTTATTATGTTATTCAAGCTCTCTGTTTCTTTATTGACCTTCTGCCCAGATGTTCTATCCAGTGCAGAGATTGTGTATTGATGTCTCCAACTATTATTGTAGAGGTATCTATTTCTCTCTTTAGTTTTGCCAGTGTTTGCCTCATGTATCTTGGTGCATCCTGGTTAGGTGCATATATATTTATGATTGTTATTTCTTCCTGGTGAATTGCCCCTTTTATTAATATATAATGTATGTCCTTCCTTGTCTCTAGTAACAGTTTTGCTTTTAAAGTCTGTTTCATCGGATACAAGTATAGTTACTCTAGTTGTTTTTTTGTTTGTTTGTTTTTGTTTTTGGTTACTATATACATGGAATGTCTTTTAGGAGCTGTTTGCTTTCAGTCTATTGGTATCATTGGGTCTAAGGTAAGTCTCTTGTAGATAGCATATAGATGGCTCATATCTTCTTATCCATTCTGCCAGTCTGTCTTTTGATTGGGGAGTTTAATCCATTAACATTCTGTGTTATTTATTACTATAAAGGCAGTTCTTATTTTACCCATTTTGACCTTTGTGTTTTATCTGTCATATTTTATTTTCATCACTCTTGTCTTTTTCTTTTTCTTTTTTTTTTTATTACTTTTTTAAAAAATATATTTTTATTACGGAAGTTGTGAACTTAAAAATACTCATGAACATGTGTCGAATTCCCATACAGCAACTCTTCACCAACACTCCACACCGTTGTGGAATATTTGTTATAGATTATGAGATAAAATCATCAGACAATTATCACTAACTATGGTCCATAGTGTACATTTGGCATATTTTTTCCCATACCCCCCTATTATTAACATAGTACGTCTTTGGCATTGATGCAAGAATATTTATGTATTGCTGTTAACTATAGTCCATAGGTTACATTAATTGTATTTTTCCCATGAGTCACCACATTCCCACCATTCTGCAATAGTGATGTGCATCCATTCTAGTTCACAGAAGGACATTCTTGCATTTGTACTTTTAACCACAATTCCCATCCACTTCTGGTTCACTGTTATTCAGTCCCTGGATTATTCTCTAGCTTTCTTTCAGTTGACATTTACATCCCTAGACTACCCTTCTAAGCCACAATTCCATTTATAAACATGCTACTCACTACAGTGTGCTACCATCAGCTCTATCCATTTCCACACATTTACAGTCAAGTTAATTGAAACTTCTAGGTACATTAAGTATCCGTACTCCTTCACAGCCCTCCTCTTACCTCCTAATAACCTATATTCTAGGTTTTAACTCCATGCATTTATTCTTTGTATTTAGCTCATATTTCTGAGACCGTGCAACATTTGTCCTTTTGTGTCTGGCTTATTTCACTTAGCATGATGTCTTCAAGATTCATCCATGTTATCATATGTGTCCCAATTTCATTTCAAGTTACTTCAGCCTAGTATTCCATCATATGTATATAACACATTTTATTTATCAGTTCATTGGTTGAAAGACGCTTGTGTTGTTTCCATCTTTTGGCCCTTGTGAATAACGCTCCTATGAACATCAGTATGCAGATGTCTGTTTGTTTCACAGTTTTCAATTGTTCTGTATATATTCCTAGTAGAGGAATTGCTGGATCATATGGCAGTTCTATATTTAGCTTCTTCAGGAACTGCCAAAACTGTCTTCCACAGAGGCTGCACTGTTTTAAAAAAAAGTGAAGTGAAGTGAAGGAGAATACCTATTCCTCCACATCCTCTCAAGAACTTACTGTTTCCTGTTGTTGTTTTTTAAAATAATGGCCATTCTATGCAATATGAGATAATATTTCATAGTCGTTTCGATTTGCATTTCCCTAGTAGTGATATTGAACATTGTTTCATGTGCTTCTTGGCCATTTGTATTTCCTCTTTGGAGAAATGTCTAAGTCTTTTGCCCATTTTTAAATTGGATTGCTTGCTCTTTTATTGTTGACTTGTATAATCTCTTTTCATACGGTGGAAATCAAACCCTTGTCAGATATGTGGTTTCCAAATATTTTCTCCATTGAATGGGCTGCCTTTTCACCTTCTTGACGAACTCCTTTGAATCGCAAATGTGTTTATGTTTGAGGAGGTCCCATTTATCCATGTTTTCTTTCATTGTTCGTTCATTTGGTTTAAGGTTTACGAATTCACCACCTACCATCAGGTCTTGAAGATGTTTTCCTACGTTTTCTTCTAGGAGCTTTATAGTTCTAACTTTTATATTTAGGTCTTTAATCCATTTTGAGTTTGTCGGGGGCATTATTAATTTATTCATTATACCACACATATGTATTCTGAAGTGTTTGTTTAAATCATTTGCCCATTTCTCTTGGATTGCTTGTTTTCTTATTATTTAGGTTGTAAGAGTTCTTTATATATTCTGGATACAAGGTGTGTGTACATGTATAAATGTCTTGCAAATATTTTCTGCTCTTGCTTGCATTTTTGTCTTTAAATTTTTATTCTAGTAACATATATACAATCTAAAATTTCCCTCTTTTAAGCGCAATCACATTATAATTCAGTGCTAATTAAATTCCCGGTATTTTGCTACCATAACCAAATTTCATTTCCAAACCTTTCAAATCAACTCAAATAGAAATTCTGTTCAATTTAAGCATTAACTACCCATTCTCTACCCCCAACCCAGCTATTTTAGATTCTGCATTCTAGATTCTGACTCTATGAGTTAAATAATTATTCTAATTATTTAATATGAGTGAGATCATACAATGTCTTTTTCTGTTTGGCTTATTTCACTCAACATGATGTCTTCAAGGTTCATCAGTGTCACATGAATCAGAATTTCATTCCTTTTTATTTTTTTTACACATCAATTTTATTGATACATATTAATAAAGCATACAATTCATCCAAAGTATACAATCAGTGCTGTGTAGTATAATCCCATGATTGTGCATTCATCACTTCAATCATTTCCATTATTTCCAAAATAATAATAATAAACAAAAAACATGGACAAACAAGAAAATTCTTCACCTCTCAATCTCTCTATATTTCCACTGCTGTACATAGCTGCTATTTCTGACTATTCTTGCACATTTATTTATTTATTTATTAAGCAGTTTTATTGACATATGTTCACATACCCTATTGTCTATCTAAAGTGAGTAATCAATGGCTTTTAGTATACTCACAATGTTGTGCATTCATCATCACAAAAATTTTAGAATTATTTCATTACCCCAAAAAGAAAAACTCCACACCCCTTAGCATGCCTTCCCTACCCCTACATAATCACTAATCAAATTTCATCGTTATAAATTGGTTTATATTTACATTTTATATAAATGGAATCAAACAGTATGTTACACAATATATTTAATTCATAGTAATGCAATCATACAGTATTTGTCCGTTTGTGTCTGGCTTGCTTCACTCAACATAATCACTTCCAGGTTCATCCACGTTGTCATATGCTTCATGACTTTATTTCTTCTTACTGCTGCATAATATTCCATTGTGTGATTACAACATAGTTTATCCATTCATCAGCTGATGGACACCCGGGTTGTTTCCAACTTTTAGCAATCGTGAATAACCCCACTATGAACATAGGTGTGCAGATGTCTATTTGTGTCACTGCTCTCAGTTCTTCTGGGTATAGATCCAGTAGTGGTATTGCAGGGTCATGTGGCAAGTCTATATTCAGCTTCTTTAGGAACTGCAAAATAGTCCTCCACAGTGGCTGTACCATTCTGCGTTCCATTAACAGTGAATAAGTGTTCCTATCTCTCCACATCCAAACACTTGTAGTTCTCTGTCTTTTTAATAGTAGCCATTTTATAGGTTTTAAATGGTATCTCATTGTAGTTCTGATATGCATTTCCCTAATCATGAGTGATGTTGAACATTTTTTCATGTTTGATTTTTTTTTTTTTTTTTTTTTTTTTGCCATCTGTATTTCTTCTTTGGACAAAAGTCTATTCAAATCTTGCCCATTTTTAAATTGCGTTGTCTTTTTACTGTTGAGTTGTAATAGCTCTTTATATATCCTGGATATTAAACCCTTATCGGACGTGTGATTTCCAAATATTTCCTCCCATTAAGTTGGCTGCCTTTTTTTTTTTTTCTAACTTTATTTTGTACATTAAATAATTGAAAATATAAACAATTAAAAACTAAAAAGTAAACACAGATGAATAAATATATACATTTCTCAATTAAATGTAATGGATACATATAAATTTTTTTTTTTAATCAAACAATATATTACACAATATATATGGTTCATAGTAACGCATTCATACGGTATTTGTCCTTTTGTGTCTGGCTTGCTTCACTCAACATAATGTCCTCCAGGTACATCCATGTTGCCATATGCTTTATGACTTCATTTCTTCTTATAGATGCATAATATTCCATTGTGTGAATAGACCACAGTGTGTTTATCCATTCATCTGTTGATGGACACCTGGGTTGTTACCATCTTTTGGCAATGGTGAATAATGTGGCTATGAACATCGGTGTGCAGATGTCTGTTCGTGTCACTGCTCTCAGTTCTTCTGGGTATATACCCAGTAGTGGTATTGCAGGGTCACATGGCAAGTCTATATTCAACTTCTTTAGGAACTGCCAAATAGTCCTCCATAGTGGTTGTACCATCCTGCATTCCCACCAACAGTGAAGAAGTGTTCCTATCTCTCCACATCCTCTCCAACACTTGTAGTTCTCTGTCTTTTTAATAGTGGCCAGTCTGATAGGTGTGAAATGATATCTCATTGTAGTTTTGATTTGCATTTCCTTAATCATGAGTGATGTTGAGCATTTCTTTGTGTGTTTTTTTGCCATTTGTATTTCTTCTTCTGAGAAATGTCTATTCAAGTCTTTGGCCCATTTTTTAATTGGGTCATTTGTCTTTTTATTGTTGAGTTGTAACATCTCTTTATATATCCTGGATATTAAACCCTTATCAGATATGTGATTTCCAAATATTTTTTCCTATTTGAGTTGGCTGCCTTTTCACCCTTCTGACAAAGTCCTGTGAGGTGCAAAAGTGTTTAATTTTGAGGAGGTCCCATTTATCTACTTTTTCTTTTGTTGCACGTGCTTTGGGTGTGAGATCCAAGAAACCACCACCTACTACAAGGTCTTGAAGATGTTTCCCTACATTTTCTTCTAGTAGTTTTATGGTCCTGGCTTTTATATTTAGATCTTTGATCTATTTTGTGTGTATGTGTGTGTTCCATTTCTTTCTTTTTTTAAGAATTTATTTATTTATTTACTTTTATCCATTTTTACCACCCCCCTCCCCACCGTTTCCACCGTTTCTGTGTCCATTCGCTGAGCAATTCTGTGTCCGTTTCTTGCCCTCCCTTCTCATCCTTCTTTTCCTGTCTTCACTGGAATTTGATCTTCGGAACCTCCGATGTGAGAGAGAGTCATCCTACTGCCTGTGCCACCTTAGTTCCTGGTTTTTCGATGCGTCTCATCTTGGCTTTCTCTGGTGTCACTCTCCTGTTACATCACCATCTTGCTGCGTGGCTCACGGGGATGGGGGGGCTCACCCGCTCACAGGGACTGGCAGCGCCCCCATGCATGGGGCCTGGCGGTGCACAGGGCCTGGCGGCACACCTGCTCGTGGAGCCTGGTGGCACACCCGCGTGCAGGGCCTTGTGGCCCACATGACTTCTTTAATTTTCTCTTTTTCCTTTTTACCGAGAGGTCCCAGGGATCGAACCCAGGTCCCTCCATATGGGAGATGGACGCCTAATCACCCGAGCCACATCTGTCCCCCTGCTGTATCTCTTAAGGTTGACCAAAGATACCTAAAGTTACAGTCTTTTCCCATACAGAATGGTCATATAATTAATCAGGCCTAATTTATCACCAGCATTCTAAAAACCAGACCTAGGGAGAAAAACTAGGTCTGGGGACACATGTATGGTTTCTGATATAGCGAATGTTTAGACTACCCTGATTATAACAAAATCAGGACAGCAAGAATATTCACAAGATCTTTGATCCATTTTGAGTTGATTCTTCTATAAGGAGTGAGAAAGGGGCCCTCCTTCATTCTTTTGATTATAGACATCCAGTTCTCCCAGCACCATTTGTAAAAGAAACTGTTTTGTCCTGTTAACATGAACTTGGTAGGTTTGTCAAAACCGGTTACCATAGAGATGACGGTTTATTTCTTGACTCTCGATTCTATTCCACTGATCAATGTGTCTATCTTTATGCCAGTACCATGCTGTTTTGACCACTGTGGCTTTGTAATATGTTTCAAGTTCAGGTGGTGAAATTCTTCCCACTCTGCTCTTCTTTTTTAGAATGCTTTTGGCTATTTGGGTGCACTTTCCCTTCCAAATGAATTTGGTAATTGCCTTTTTTTATTTCTGTTATGTAGGCTTTTGGAATTTTAATTGCTATTGCATTGAATTTGGTAATTGCCTTTTCTATTTCTGTAAAGTAGGCTGTTGGAATTTTGATTGGTATTGCATTGAATATATAAATCAGTTGGGTAGTATTGACATCTTCATGATATTTAGTCTTCCAATCCATGAACACGGAATGTCTTTCTGTTTGCTTAAGCATTGTTTTGTAGTTTTCTGCATATAGGGCCTGTACTTCTTTGGTTAAATTGATTCCTAGATATATGAGTCTTTTTGTTGCTATTGTAAATGGAATTTTTCCCATGATTTCCTCCTCAGATTGTTAAATACTATTGTACAAAAACATTGTTGATTTTTGTGTGTTAATCTTGTATCCTGCCAATTTGCTGAACTCATTTATTAGCTCAAGTAACTTTGTTGTAGACATTTCAGAATTTTCTACATCTAGGATCATGTCATCTGCAAGTAGAATTTTACTTCCTCTTTTCCTATTTGGATGCCTTTAATTTTTTTTTTTTTTTCCTTGTCTAATTGCCCTAGCTAGAACTTCTAGTACGATGTTGAATAACATTGGTGACAGTGGGCATCCTTATCTTGTTCCTGATCTTAGAGGGAAAGCTTTCAACGTTTCCCCATTGAGTACAATGTTGGCTGTGGGTTTTTCATATATGCCTCTTATCATATTGAGGAATTTCTTTCTATTCCTATCTTTTTGAAGAGTTTTTATCAAGAAACAATGCGGGATTTCGTTGAATGCCTTTTTTGAGTCTATTGAGATGATCATGTGTTTTTTTTTTCCCTTCAGTTTGTTAATATGGTCTATTACGTTGATTGATTTTTCTTATGTTGAACCATCTATGCATACCAGGAGTAAATCCCACTTGGTCATAATGTATAAGTCTTTTAATATTTTTTTTGGATTCGATTTCCAAATATTTTCTTGAATTTTTGCATCTATGTTCATTAAAGAGGTTGGTCTGTAATTTTCTTTTCTTATATTGTCTTTATCTGGCTTTGGTATTAGGGTGATTTGGGCTTCGTAAAATGTATTGGGAAATTTTCCCTCCTCGTCAATTTTTTGGAATAGATTAAACAGGATTGATGTTAATTCTTTTTTGAAATGCTTGATAGAATTTACCTGTGAAGCCATCTGGTCCTGGACTTTTCTTTGTTGGGGGAATTTTTAAAAATCAATTTTATTGATATGTATTAATAAAGCATACAATTCACCCAAGAGGTACAATCAGTGGTATTTACT
Organism: Tolypeutes matacus; assembly: GCA_026826555.1. NCBI lineage: Eukaryota > Metazoa > Chordata > Mammalia > Cingulata > Chlamyphoridae > Tolypeutes > Tolypeutes matacus. The sequence goes on from JAKSZT010054194.1 coordinate 114,316, forward strand.
ATTATCACATAGTTGTGCATTCATCACTTCTATCATTATTAGAGCATTTTCATTATTTCATTAATAATAATAATAAACAAAAAAACAGCCCAAGAAACAAACAAGGAAATTCCTTACCTCTCAATCTCCCTATGCTTCCCCCACTGTACATAGCTGCTGTTTCTGGCTATTCAAAGTGTATAATCAATGGCTTTTAGTATAATCACAATGTAGTACTTCCTCTTAAAAATTCTAGAACAATTTCATTACTCCAAAAGAAAGATTCCAAACCCTTAGTATTCATTCCTCAGACCTACATAACCACTAATCTTTCATCTTTATGGACTGATTTATAGTTACATTTTATATAAATGGAATCATACAATATGTAGTACTCTGTGTCTGGTCTCCTTCAGTTAGTATAATTTTTTTTTATATTAACATTGTGTAGTATTAACTTACATTTGTTCAGCTTCAAGGAAAAATGGTATTATATATGCAATTCTACCCATATTCATATTTCACATACCGTATTTATATTTCACATATATTTAGTTCATAATAGGGCAATCATACAGTATTTTTCCTTTTGTGTCTGGCTTGCTTCACTTAACATAATCATCTCCAGGTTCATTCATGTTGTCTTATGTTTCACAACTTCAACCATCGTATGTATACTCCACAATTTGTTTATCCATTCATCAGTTCATGGACACCTGGGTCGTTTCCAACTTTTGGCTATCATGAATAATGCTGCTATGAACATCGGTGTGCAGATATCTATTCGTGTCACTGCTCTCAGTTCTTCTGGGTATATACCTAGCAATGGTGTTGCCAGGTCCCATGGCAAGTCTATATTCAGCTTCATTAGGAACCGCCAGACAGTCCTCCACAGTGGCTATACCATTCTCTGTTCTGTTGGGGGATTTTTGATGAGGGTTTCAATCTCTCTAAATATGATTGGTTTAAGTTCCTTTATTTCTTGTAGCATCAGTGTAGGTGGTTTATGCATTTATAGGAATTTGTCCATGTCATCTAGGTTGTCTAGTTTGTTGGCATACAATTTCTCATGATATCCTCTTATGATCCTTTTTATTTCTATGGGGTGAGTTGTAACTCCCCCCCTTTTCATTTCTGATTGTATTTATTTGCATCTTCTCTAGTTTTCTTTGTTAGTCTAGCTAGGGCTTTGTCAATTTTATTGTTCTTCTCAAAGAAATAGCTCTTGGTTTTGTTGATTATGTCTGGTTGTTTTTTTTTTTTTTTTTTGGTTATTCTCAATTTCATTTATATCTGCTCTAATCTTTAGTATTTCTTTCCTTCTGCATGCTTTGGGCTTGGTTTGTTCTTCTTTTTCTAGATCTCTAGTTGTTCAGTTAAATCTTTGAGTTTAGCTCTTATAGATCTAGGGCTATAAATTTCCCTCTCAAGACTGCCTTTGCAGTATCCCATAAGTTTTGAGAAGTTGTGGTCTTGTTTTCATTTGTCTCAATATATTTACTGATTTTACCTGCCATTTCTTCTTTCTCCCACTGATTATTTAGGAGTGTATTGTTTAGCCTCCACACATTCATGAATTTACCTCTTTGCTGTCTATTATTGATTTCTAGTTTCATTCTGTTATGATCTGAGAAGGTGCTTTTTGTATAATTCCAATCTTTTTATATTTATTAAGAGCTGCATTGTGACCTAACATGGGGTTATCCTGGAGAAAGATCCATGGACACTTGAGAAGAATGTATAGCCCACTGAGTTTGGGTGCAACATAATGTATATGTATGTTAGGTCTAATTCATTTATCATGTTGTTCAAGTTCTCTGTTTCCTTGTTGATCTTCTGTCTAGTTCTATCTAATGATATGAGTAGTGTGTTGAAGTCTTCAACAATTATTGTAGACATGTCTATTTCTCCCTTCAGTTTTGCCAGAGTTTGCCTCAAGTATTTTGGGGCATCCTGGTTAGGTGCATAGATATTTATGACTGTTATATCTTCCTGGTGAATTATTCCTTTTATTAGTATATAATGGCCTTTTGTAACTCTTATAATGCTTTTACAATGAAAGTCTTTTTTGTCTGATATTAGTATAGCTACCCATGCTCATTTTTGGTTACTATTTGGCAGAGTATCTTTTTCCATCCTTTCACTTTCATCAGGTTTGTATCCCTGGGTCTAAGGTGAGTCACTTGTAATTAGTATATGGATTGCTCATGTTTTTTTTATCCATTCTGTCAGGCTATATCTTTTTATTGGAGAATTTAATCCATTCACATTCAATATTATTGTAAATGTAGTAATTACTTACATCATTTTTTTCTTTGGTTTTCCTATGTCATATCATATTTTTGTCTGTCTTTTTACTCTTTTGGTTATCCTTTCTGCTATTCTCTCTTGTATGCTCTCCTCCAAGCCTCTCTCTCTCTTGTCTTTGTCTTTCAGGCTCTCAGGCTTCCTTTAATATTTCCTGTAAAGGTGGGTCCTTTTTTACGAACTCTTAGTTTCTGTTTGTTTGTGTATATTTTATACTCACCTTCATATTTGAAGGACAATATTGCGGGGTAAAGAATGCTCAGCTGGCAGTTTTTCTCTTTAGTATCCCCATTGTATCATACCACTGTCTTCTAACCTTCATGGTTTCTGATGAGAAATCCATGCCAACTCTTACTGAGTGTCCCTTTTTTGTGAAAGTTTGCTTCCCCCTTGCTGCTCTCAGAATTTTCTCTTTCTCTTTGACATTTGACATTCTGAGTAGTATGTGTCTTGTAGTAGGTCTATTTGGATATTCTGATTGGAATATGGTGTGTTTCTTGGACATGTAAGTTCATTTCTTTTGTGAGAGTTTGGAAATTTTCCACTATTATTTCCTTAAATACCCTTTCTGCCCCCTTTTCCCTTCTCTTCTCCTTCTGGAACTCCCATGACATGTATATTGTTGCATTTCATGTTATTCAACTCCCTATGCCCCTGCTGTTTATCCCATTCTTTTCTCTGTGTTCTTTTCACTCTTCAATTTCAGCTCTCCTGTCTTCGCTATCACTTATTTTTTCTGCCATTTCGAATCTGCTGTTGTGTGTCTCTAGTGTGTTTTTTAATCTCATCTATTGTGTCTTTCATTCCCATGAGCTCTGTTACTTTTCTGTTCAGGTTTTCAAATTCTTCTTTGTGTTCACTGTCTTCTTTATTTCATTTATCTCTTTAGCCATATTGTCTTTCAACTCAGTAAGTTGATTTTTGGAAATTTGTGTGCATCTCGTTAATTAGTTCTCTCAAATCCTGCGTCTCTTCTGGGGCTTTGATACATTCTTTTTCTTGGGCCATGTCTTCCATTTTCTTAGTATGGCTCATAATTTTTTGTTGATGTCTAGGCATTGGATTAGTATGGTAGTTTCCTCGGATGCTCAATTTCTTTCTCTTTCATAGGGATTTAGTGGTGGAAGGCTGTGTGTTACTGCTTCTATTTTATTCTTGGTTTGACCTGGATCATAAGGAGTGTCCCTGTTAGTTGCTCAAAATTGGACTCTGGGCCCAGTAATGGTTTGCAGATTCACTTCTTAGGACCTTGGTGAGGGAGGCTATAAACACCAGAAAGAGCCTCTCTCCTTATTTTTAATTTCCTCACGTGCTCTTCCTTGGTCTGCCTGCAGATGGTGCTCTTTGGTTGCCCTTTCGGTTCAGTGCCTGTTCAGAGTGTATTTGCTGCAACAGGGACAGGATCAATATGATAGAGGTTCCTGCCTGGAGGCTAAAAGCCTTGTAATTCAAACTTTCTCAGAGACAGTTATCTAGCCTTTTCTAGCAGCTCCCTCCATTCCCCCCCCCCAGGTAGGAAATAATTCTACTCCCCTCTGTGTCCTCAGCAATCAGTCTGATAGTACAGAAGGTGATTGGAAGGGTCATCTCTCTTTAGCCCCTTGTAGTCTCCCCAGGCAAACAGTGGCATCGCCCCATTTGGCCTTGAAGGGCTTGTGAGACATAGCAGACCAAGTTTGTGTGTCAAAAGCTGAATCAGCCTGAGGCTATGTCTCTCTCTCTCCCCTCTCCTGAAGCAGTGGATTCCTGGAGCCCTTTTTGTCTGTAGCCAGCTCAGAGGCTTGAGAATTCTGAAGTGTCTTTAGTGTGGGCGAGGGTGCAGGCAGTAGCAGCCACTGGTTTCAACTCACAGTTTTGCCATAGTTTTGCCTTTGTCCTCTTGCTCTTTCTTCTGGGCAGTGTCCAATATTTGCCTATTCTCCTAAACCCTAGAAGATCTTTTTCCAGGCCATTTCAGCCTGTCCTCTAGCTATTTTTCTCCATTCCTTTTTAATGCTGAATTATATTCCATTGTATGTATATACCACATTTTGTTTATCCAGTCATTTGTTGATGGACATTAGGATTGTTTCTATCCTTTGGCAGTTGTGAATAATATGCTATGAACATTGATGTGAAAAATATCTTTTTGAGTTCCTGCATTCAATTCTTTGGGGTATATACCTAGTAGTGGGATTGCCAAGTCATTTGGTAATTCTATACTTAATTTTTTGAGCTACTGCCAAACTGTCCTCCACACCTGGAGGAAACTAGAAAAAGAAAAGCAAACTAAATCCATAGCAAGAAGAAGGAAAGAAGTAACAAAGATTAAAGTAGAAATAAGTGAAATAAAGAATTTTAAAAAATAAGCACTTACAAAATCAAAAGTTGGTTCTTTGAAAAGATGAATAAAACTAACAATTCTTTAGCTAGAATGACAAAGAAAATAAAGGGAATGCAAATAAAATCAGAAATGAAAGGGGGTACATTGTTACTAACTCAAGAAAAAAAAAGGATCATAAGAAGATATTATGAAAAACTGAATGCTGCCAACAAATAAAACAACCTTGATGAAATGGGCAATTACCAGAAACATATATACAACCTACACTAACTTAAGAAGAAAAAGATCTCAATAGACCAGTTACAAATAATGATGTTAGCTCTTTCTTCATTTTGAATGTAAGCATTTGGGGCTATAAATTTTCCTCTCAACACTGCCTTCACTGTATCACACAGTTTCATTATGTTGTTTTCTCGTTCTCATTCCTCTCAAGATATTTACCAATCTCCCTTGTAATTTCTTCTTTGATTCATTAATTGTTTGAATATGTATTATTTAATGTCCAAATATCTGTGGATTTCCCAGTTGTTTGTCTTTTATTGATTTCCAGCATCATTCCATTGTGGTCAAAGATGATGCTTTGTGTAATTTCAATCTTGTAAAATGTATTGAGGGAAGCAAATGTGGCTCAAGTGATTGGGCTCCTGCCTACCACATGGGAGGTCTGTGGTTCATTTCCCAGTGCCTTCTAAAGAAGCCTGTGAGTTGGTATGATGGGCAGGCGTGGCGAGCTGATGCAACAAGATGACGCAACAAGAGACAAAAGAGGAAAAACACAATGAGAGACACAACAAAGCAGGGAACAGAGGTGGCTTAAACGATTAGGAGCCTCCCTCCCACATCGGAAGTCCTGGGTTTACTTCCCAGTGTCTCCTAAAGAAATAAGGTGAACAGACACAGTATAAACAATGAGGAGGTGGGGAGAGATAAAAAAATAATTAAAATAAGTCTTTAAAAAACAAAATGTATTGAGGGACTTCTGAGAAGATGGCGGACTAATAAGACATGGGAATCTCTTCTCCCCCAGAAAAATAGCTAGAGGACAGGCTGAAACAGCCCCGAAAAATATCTTCTAGGGTTTAGGACACCAGGCGAAGGCTAGACACCACCCAGAGGAGAGAGGGACAAAGGAGGGACAGAACCATGAGTTGGGACCAGCAGCTGCTGCTGCCGGCACCCTCCCCCACACTAAAGAGACCTTAGAATTCTAGGGCTGCTGGGCCTGCGACTACAGACAAAGGAGGCAACAGAGATCTACCACCCCAGGAAAGGGGAGAGAGAGGGACACAGCCTAAGGCAGACTCAGCTTCTGACCCACAAATTTGGTCTGCTGTGTCCCACGAGCCCTTCCAGGCCCAGTGAACATTCAGTGGTTTGCCCTGGGAGTGAAGGACTGGAGAAACCTGACCCTCGCAATCTGCCTCTCTTCTAGCTGGGACTAATTGTTGAGGATGCCCCAGGAAAGGGGAGAGAGAGGTTCACAGTCTAAGGCTGAATCAGCTTTTGACTCACAAATTTGGTCTGCTGTGTCCTAGGAGCACTTTCAGGCTGTGTGGGGCTTCGCCATTGTTTGCCTTGGGAACCCACAAGGGGCTAAAGATATTAAACCCTCCAATCTTCTTCTCTATTAACAGGAACTGATTGTTGAGGATTCAGAGGGAAGTGGACATATTTCCTAGCTAGGAAAAGGGAGAGGACTGCCAGAGAAGGCTGGAGAACTGTTTCAGAGAAAGTTTGAATTATAAGGCTCCTAGCCTCCAGAAAGGAAGCTCTATCACATTGATCTGGTCTGTGTTGCAACAAATACAATCCAATCAGTCATCGAACTGAGAGCTGCCAAAGAGCGCCACCACCTGGCAGATCAAGGAAGTTCATGCAAGAAACTTAAAATTAAGTAGGAGAGGCTTTTTGTGGCATCCATACCCTTCCTGTCCAAGGCCAGAGAAAGCAACTCTAAAACCAATTACTTGGTCCAGTTCCCAGTTTTGAGCAACAAGCAGGACAATCCTAACAATCCAGGTTGAGCCAAAAATCAAAGAGCAGTGGCAACACACAGTCTCCTGCCACTAAAATCCCCAAAAAACAGAAAGAAATTGAGCATCTAAGTAAACTACATACTAATCAGATGCCTATACATCAGCAAAAAATTACGAGCCATACTAAGAAAATAGAAGACCTGGCCCAAGAAAAGGAATGTATCAAAGTCCCAGAAGAGATGCAGAATTTCAGAGAACTAATCAGCAAGATGGGCACAGATTTCCAAAATCAAATTAATGACTTGAAAGACAATATAGTTAAAGAGATAAATGACATCAAGAAGACATTGAGGGAAGTGGCTGTGGCTCAATCAGTAGGGCTCCCGTTTACCATATGGGAGGCTCCGGGTTCGGTTCCCGGGGCCTCCTGGTGAAGGCAAGCCCGCCCGCACGGCGTGGTTAGCTGACCCAGCGAGCACAAGCAGCAAGGGGGGGGGATAAATGAATAAATAAATAAAATCTTAAAAAAAAAAAAAAAAAGACATTGAGGGAAGCGGATGTGGCTCAATCAATAGGGGTCCCGTTTACCATATGTGAGGAGGCCCCGGGTTCGATTCCCAGGGCCTCCTGGTGAAGGCAAGCCAGCCTGTGTGGTGCGGTGAGCTGACGCAGCAGGACAACCTAAAAAGGGAGACAAGCAGATACAGAAAAACGCACAGCAAATGGACACAGCGAGCACAAGCAGCAAGGGGGGGATGGATAAATAAATAAATAAATAAATAAATAAATAAATAAATAAATAAATAAATAAATAAATAAATAAGCTCTTAAAAAAGAAGAAGAAGAAGACATTGATCGAGTGCAAAGAAGAATTTGAAATCCTGAACATAAAAATAACAGAACTCATGGGAATGAAAGATACAATAGGTGAGATCAAAAACACATTTGAGGCATACAGTAGCGACCTTAAAGGATAGAAGAAAGAATAAGTGATTCTGAAAACAGAACAGCTAAAATTGAAGAGAGAGAAGAATGGGAAAAATTGAGCAGGGACTCAGAGAGTTGAATGAAAACACAAAATGCAGAAACGTATGTGTCATGAGAGTTCCAGAAGGAGAAGAGAAGGGAAAAGGGGCAGAAAGAGTATTTGAGGAAATAATAGCAGAAAATTTCCCATCTGGCAAGAAAGAAATGAAATTACAGTCCAAAAAGCACACCGTACCCCAATCAGAATAAATCCAAATAGACACATACTACTCAGAACATCAAATATCAAAGATAAAGAGAAAATTCTCAGAACAGCAAGGGAGAAGCAAACCATCACGTGCAAGGGATGTCCAGTAAGACTTAGCGCAGATTTCTCTTTAGAAACCAGTGGCAAGAAGAGAGTGGTATGATGCAATTAGGAAACTGAAAGAGAAAAACTGACAGCCGAGAATTCTTTATCCAGCAAAACTGTCCTTCAGATCTGAAGATGAGTATAAAATATTGACAAACAAACAGAAACTAAGAGAGTTTGCAAAAAAGAATCCACCTTTGCAGGAAATGTTAAAGGAAGCCTTAGAACCTGAAAGAAAAAGACAGGAGAGAAAGGCTTGGAGGAGAGTATAGAAGAAAGAATAGCAGAAAGGATAACCAAAAGAGTAAAAAGTCAGACAAAAATAAGATGACATGAAAACCAAAGAATAAAATGGAGGAACTAAATAGTGCATTTACATTAATATCATTGAATGTGAATGGATTAAACTCCCCAATGAAAAGATAAGGCTAATACAATGGATAAAAAAACATGAGCCATCCATATACTGCTTACAAGAAACTCACCTTAGCCCCAGGGATACAAACCAGCTGAAAGTAAAAGGTTGGAAAAAGATACTCCATGTGAATAGTCACCAGAAAAGAGCAGGGGTAGCTATATAATATCAGACAAAACAGACTTTAAATGCAAAAGAGTTATACTAGATATAGAAGACCATTATATATTAATAAAAGGGACAATCCACCATGAAGATATAACAGTCATAAATGTCTATGCACCTAACCAGGGTCCTCCAAAATACATGAGACAAACTCTTGAAAAACTGAAGGGAGAAATAGACATTTCTACAATAATCATTGGAGACTTCCACACCTCACTCATATCATTAGATAGAACAACTAGAGAGAACATCAACAAGGAAACAGAGAACTTGAACAACATGATAAACAAGTTAGACCTAACAGACATATGTAGAACACTGCATCCAAACTCAGCAGGTTATACATTCTTCTCAAGTGCCCATGGATCTTTCTCCAGGATAGACCACATGTTGGGGCACAATGCAGTTCTCAATAAATATAAAAAGATTGAAATTATACAAAGCACCTTCTCAGACCGTAATGGAATGAAATTGGAAATCAATAATAGGATAAAAGTAAATTCGCAAATTTGTGGAGGCTGAACAATCAGTGGGTCAAAGGAGAAATTACAAGTGAAATTAGTAAATATATTGAGACAAATGAAAACAAGAACACAGAGTATCAGAACTTATGGGATACAGCGAAGGCAGTCTTGAGAGGGAAATTTATAGCCCTAAATGCCTATATTAAAAAACAAGATTTAACAGAACAACTAGAGAAACTAGAAAAAGAACAGCAAACCAATCCCACAGCAAGCAGAAGGAAAGAAATAATAAAGATTAGAGCAGAAGTAAATGAACTTGAGAACAACAACAACAAAAAAAACCAATAGATAAAATCAACAAAACCAAAAGCTTGACCTTATACCCAAAGCATGTGCCACAAAAGAAAAACTAGACAAATGGGACCTCCTCAAAATTAAACATTTTTGCACCTCACAAGACTTTGTCAGAAGGGTGAAAAGGCAACCAACTCAATGGCAAAAAATATTTGGAAGTCACATGTCTGAAAGCGTTTAATATGCAGAATATATAAAGAGATGTTACAACTCAACAATAAAAAGACAAATGGTCCAATTAAAAAATGGGCAAAAGGCTTGAATAGACATTTGTCCAAAGAAGAAATACAAATGGCAAAAAAACACATGAAAAAATGCTCAACATCCTTAATGATTAGGGAAATGCAAATCAGAACTACAATGAGATATCATTTCACACCTATTAGAATGGCCGCTATTAAAAAGAGAACTACAATTGTTGGAGAGCATGTGGAGAGATAGGAACACTTCTTCACTGTTGGTGGGAATGCAGGATGGTACAACCACTATGGAAGACTGTTTGGCAGTTCCTAAAGAAGTTGAATATAGACTTGCCACATGACCCTGCAATACCACTACTGGGTATATACCCAGAAGAACTGAGAGCAGTGACACGAACAGACAACTGCACACCGTGTTCATAGCAACATTATTCACCACCATTGCCAAAAGTTGGAAACAACCCAAGTATCCATCAACACACGAATGGATAAACAAACTGTGGTCTATTCACATGATGGAATATTGTATTAGTTAGCCAAAGGGGTGCTAATGTAAAATACCAAAAATGGGTTGGTTTTTATAAAGGGTATTTATTTGGGGCGGAAGTTCACAGATACTAGGCCACAAAGCGTTAAGTTTTTTCTCTCACCACAGTTCAACGTGTTAGAGCAAGACAGCTGCCGGCGTTTGCCAGGATTCAGACTTCTGGGGTTCCTTTCTTCCCGAGACTGTGTTTCTCTCCGGGCTTAGCTTCTGTTTCCTCCACAAGGTCAGCTGCAGATGATCAGGTGAACGGCTTGCTTCTCTTCTCCTGGGGCTTTCTTTCCAACATCAAAACTGCTTCTCAAAAGACTGCTTCTTAAAAGACTGCTTCAACTGTTCTTTGCCTTGCCTTTTATATTCAATTCCCCACCCAACAAGGGGTGGGGCTCAACACCCTAATCCTAACCTAATCATGCCCAGATTAACAGATCAGTTTACAAGCATGATTCAATTATAATTTTGGAATTCATAATTACATCAAACTGTCACAAATATTATGCAGCTGTAAGAAGAAATGAAGTCGTAAAGCATATGACAACATGGATGAACCTGGAGGACATTATGTTGAGGGAAGCAAGCCAGACACAGAAAGATAAATACTGTATGAATGCGTTACTATGAACCAAATATATTGTGTAACAAAGTGTTTGATTCAAAAAAAAAATTATGTATCCAGTATATTTAACTGAGAAATGTGTTTTTTATTCATCTGTATTTACTTTTTAGTTTTTAATTGTTTATATTTTCAATTATTAAATGCACAAAATAAAGGGAAAAAAAAGGGAAAAAATGTATTAAGACCTGTTTTGTGACCCAACATGTGGTCTATCCTGCAAAATGATCCATGTGCACTTGAGAAGAATGTATGTCCTTCAGTTTTAGGGTGCAATGTTCTGTATATCTGTTAGGTCTAGTTTATTTATCATTTTAATTCAAATTCTGTTTCCTTGTTGCTCTTCTGTCTAGATGTTCTACCTTTGATGAGGGTAGTATACTGAAGTCTCCAACTATTATTGTAGAAGTGTCTTTTTCTCACTTCAGTTTTGTTTGTGTTTGCCTCATGTATTTTGGGATACCATGGTTAGTTGCATAAATATTTATGATTGTTATTTCTTCTTAATATATTGGCCCTTTTATTAATATCTAGTGTTCTTCTTTGTCTCTTACAATGGCTTTTAACTTAACATCTATTTTGTCGTCTCCCCAAACCCCCCCCCCCCCCTTTTTTTTAGGTTACTATTTCTGTGGAATATATTTTTCCATCCTTTCACTTTCATCTTATTTGTATCTGGTTCTAAGGTGAATATCATAAACAACCTATAGTTGGATCATGCTTGTTTATCCATTCTGCCAATTTGTGTCTTTTGTTTGGTGTATTAGTCAGCCAAAGGGGTGCTAATGTGAAATGCCAAAAATGGGTTGGTCTTTATAAAAAGTATTTATTTGGGGTAGAAATCCACAGATACCAGGCCGTAAAGCATTAAGTTTCTTTTCTCACCAAAGTCCATTGCCACGTATTAGAGCAAGACAGCTGCCAACGTTTGCCAGGGTTCTGGCTTCTTGGGTTCCTCTCTTCCCGGGGCTGCGTTTCTCTCCGGGCTTAGCTCCTGTTTCCTCCACAAGGTCAGCTATAGACGATCAGGCAAATGGCCAGTGTCTTTTCCTGGGGCCTTCTTTCCAACATCAAAACTGCTTCTCAAAAACTGCTTCAACTCTGTTCTTGCCATGCCTTTTATATTTGATTCCCCACCCACGGGGTGGGGCTCAATGCCCTACTGACTGTGGCCCAGTCAATGCCCCAATCATAACTCAATCATGCCCAGATTAACAGTTCAGTTTACAAGCATGATCCAATTATATTTTTGGAATTCATAATTACATCAAACTGCCCAATTGTAACATTTGGGGAGTTTATATTACTAACATTCAGCATTTTTACTTTAAAGGCAGTAATTCAGCCACTTTGTCCTTCATTTTTTATAGGTCATATCTTTTTTTTTTTTCAATCTCTTTTCCTTTATTGCAGCCTCCTTTTCTGTATAGTTGATCTTTTGTGATATAGCTGACTGATCCCTTTCTCATTTCTGTTTTTGTATATTTTAAAAATACTTTCTTTGTGGTTATCCTGGGATTTGTATTACACAAGTTATATCTATAACCTACTAATTTGAAAAGATACTGACTTAGCCTCAATTACATAAATGTACCCTGCTTCTATATTCCTCCATTTCCCCTTTTTATATTGTTTTTCTGCCACATTACCTCTTTACATTTTGCATGTCCATTATCAGGGATTATGACTTGTTCCTCTTCAATTGTATTCAGACTCTTACAGGAATTAGAAAGTAGACTTATATATTGAAGATACAGTACTATTGGGTTTTGCATTTACCCTTTTAATTGCCTTTATTGAAACTTTTCCCTTCTTTACACTACTCCAATCCACTCTCTCCTGTCTTTTCCTTTCAATCTAATGAACTCCCTTTAGTAATTCTTGTAGGGCAGGTTGTTTCTTGATTAATTTTCTCAAAGTCTGTTTATCTGTGAACATTTTAAATTCACTCTCATTTTTGAAGGACAGTTTTCCTGGATAAAGAATTTTTGACTGACAGTTTTTCTCTTTCCATACCTTAAATATATCATGCCATTACTTTCTGGCCTCCATGGTTTTTGGTGAGAAATAGGCAGTTAGACTCACTGAGGATGGCTGTATGTGACAAATTGCTTTGTTTTGCTGCTAGATGGTCATCAAATTTTTGATAAAGACACCAATGGGTTTCAAAGGGGGAAAACATAGTTATCCAACAAATAGTGGATATCTATATAAGATATAGTTAAAAATGAACTTCAATAAACTATACACAAAATTAATAGGAAATTATCATAGAATTAAACATAAAAGTTAAAACTATAAAATTTCTTTTAGACAAAATAGAAGAAAATGTTCCCGAGCTTACACAGATGAGGAGACCTTCAAGTTCTGACAAGCCAGAATGGAAATCTCAGTGATTTACTTGGAAATTCAGTGGAGACTCATTTACCTCATACCTCACTTGCATGGCTGAACTATCTCTGAAGTTAATGTTGCATTATAACCACTCTAGAAAAGCTTAAAAACAGAACTTAAAGGGATCAAACTGATCTGCAAGTTACTTAATTGCCTGTCAAAACAGAACTTAACACTTAATCATGAAAGAAAACATAATGCAGATACTCAACAATGTAAAATTGGCAACATTCACCATCTAATAAAAAATTACTAGATAGTGTAAAATGCAGGAAAATGTGACCCATAATCATTAGAAAAATCAGTTAATAGAAACAGAACCAGTCATTACAGAGGTGATGGAAATAATAGAAAAGGATGTTTCTTAAGCTCTGTTCATTTTTCTTCAATCTTTTTTTTTGTTCCTCCTCTTCAGACTGGTTAATTTTAATTGACCTATATTCAGGCTTGTTGCTGCTTTTTTCTTCCTGCTCAAATCTGTTACTAAAATTCTCTAGTGAGTTTTTAAATTTCAGTTATTGTGCTTTTCAATTCCAGAATTTCTACTTTTTTCTTTCTTTTTTTTTTTTAGGGGGTACCAGGGATTGAACCCAGGACTTTGTAACATGCAAAGCAGGTGCTCAACCACTGAGCTACACCTGCTCCCTTATGTTTTTCTTATTCATAATTTGTATCTCTTCACTGATATTCTCTATTTGGTAAGACATTGTTCTTCTGATTTTAGTTCTTTGTCCATGGATTCCCTCAGCTCTTTGAGTATATTTATGAAAACTGATACAAAGTTTTTTTCTAGTAAGTTCATTATCAGAACATTCTCAGGGACAGTTTATGTCAATTTCTGTTTTTCTGTGAATGGGCCATACTTGTTTCTTTACATACTTCATAATTCCTTGAAAACTGGACATTTTGAATAGTATGTGGTAACTGTGGAGATCAGATTTTCTCCCCTCTGCATCATTTGTGGTTGCAGCTTGTTGTGGATTTTTTTTTTTTTTTTAAAGACTGTCTTTCACGTGTGGTCGCTGAAGTCTGTTTCATTTTCTTAATTATCAGCTAGTGATTTGACAGAGATTTCCTCCCAACACCAGACACTTAAAAAAATTCAAGAATCTCCCACATTTTGCAGCAGGGCTGTGTGTTTGTATGTCTTCAACACTCATCTAGGCAATTTACAGCTCTGCCTTTGCCTTCACTTCCTGCTTATGCAGAGCTTGAAGTTGAGCCAGAGGTGAGAGCTCAGGGCCTTCTCAGGCCTTTTCTGCGCATTTGTCTGGCCCTGGGCATATGCACAATCTTCTAGATTCTTGGCATATGCAGCAGCCTTTCGAAACTCCTATTCTTCCATTACCTCTTCCTTCCCAAGCATTTTATTTGTCTGCTGTATGTCCAGTCTGTTATCCCTTGCTCCAAGTGTCTGTGTCTAGTATATTTTTCTTTAAATAATGTTGACAAATGCCACTTGGGAGGAGGTTGCAGTACTGAAGAAAGTTCCAAAGAGGGCAAAACTAAGGTAAGCCCCAGAGCCAGTCACTCAGAGAGCCAGCAGACATGTTAGAACATACTACTACAGGGAAGCGGCTGTGGCTCGATCAGTAGGGCTCCCGTTTACCATATGGGAGGCCCCAGGTTCGGTTCCCGGGGCCTCCTGGTGAAGGCAAGCCCGCCCGCATGGCGTGGTTAGCTGACCCAGCGAGCACAAGCAGCAAGGGGGTGATAAATGAATAAATAAATAAAATCTTTAAAAAAAAAAAAAAAAAAAAGAACATACTACTACAGTTCTTTGAGAACAATGTATGTGTTGCCCCATCTGGCACCAGGAAGCCACATCAGGAAGATGAGCCATTGAACTCACAGCCACCACCGAACTGGGGAGAATGGGTAGGCAAGTAAGTTAAATTGCTGCAACACTCTCTTAAAAATTTTTGGCTTTGTAAAGCACTTCCCAGGTTATTTTAAGGTTTTTATTAGATTCAGAGTTCCCAAAAAGTTGACTGACAATTTTTGCCAGCTTAATTGTTGTTTCAGTAGGGTGGATAGAGTTTTAGAGTTCCTTACTCAACCATTTTCTGTGCTATCACTCGTTTTAACATAGGTTTTTGACATAATAAGAATATTTGATGTGTTATGTAAAAAAAACTTTTGATCGGTTATATGTTGCATATGAATCATTGAAAATATTGTTGAGTCAAATTTATAGAAATATAATCATTTTTACTTGTTTTTCAATATTAGTATTCCTTAGCTTCCTGTTTTCAACAAACAGTTCAACACATCTATAAAGATTTAAAAATATAAAGTAATAAAGAAGCAGTTAATGGTGTGAAACTGAATGACAATCCAACCAGATGAACAAATCAAGAGCACACCCTTCTGATCTCAACTAACCTGTGTGTGTGCAATCAGTGCACACTTAGATTGTCTACACTTTTAACTTTAAGGAACAAATGGTTTTTAAATCTTATTATCTTTGATTTTTAAAATTAGAAATGTGAACTGTTTCTGTTACCACCATTAATGCCTGACCACCCCTCCCCACTCCCACTCCAGATCAACTTCAAGAATGACAATACAAGAAGAGGAAAATTTCCTGCAGAGAATAGCTAACAAATAGGTAGTTTGTGTGGCCAGTACAATTTGATTGATGTCAGTTGGAAATTAGTGAGATTGAGTTTGGGATAAAAGGTTTCCAGGTAGATAGAGGGAAAATAGGGTATTTGTCAGTCTGTTGTTAATTCAGTGAGTGGCCTATAATCATTCATGTTAATGGACTATTTTTTTTTTCATATTAATTATGTCCAGAATTATATTCCCAGAATAACAGGTAAAATGCCAGTCTTTTACTTTATCACTTTTAGGTTTTATAGATAAGAATCTGAATAAAAGTAACAGTTTTTTTTTTTTCTTTTTTGTCCTTAGGGTAAGCAATAGGGACTCTGACAGGTGACAGACCATGGGAGTGATGAATTCTCACAAATATATTACCTTTGGGGATTGTTCTACAACCGTTATCCCAACATTGCTTTTTTAGATCCATCCCAAAGACAGGTTTTCTCCCAGGGTAGCCAGCAGTGCTTAGAAGACTTTCTTCTAGAGCATTTGTTCCTAGTTTTGCAAAGATGCAGTATAGCAAAATCATTAAGTTGTTGTGACTCAACTACTCATCTAAATTGGAGACCAAGCAGCTCATTTTAGTCTTGCTTTTAATTCATGTTTTATATAAATATATATATATATTCATTCCCTCCTGAGTTGGCTCCCTCATCTGTTTTGCTCGTTGTCTGCTCATTGTTTTTGCTTGTTGTCTGTGTTTTTCTTTAAGAGGCACAGGGAACTCCCATGTGGCAGGCAGGTGCTAACTCCTGAGCCACATCTGCTCCCTGCTCATTTGTTTTTGCTTGTTGTCTGCTAGTTGTTTTTGCTCATTGTCTGCTTGTTGTTTTTCCCTCCCCAGATGTCTCCCTTGTCTGTCTGCTCGTTGTTTCTGCTTGTTGTCTGCTCACTGTGTCTGCTCATCTTCTTTAAGAGGCATTAGAAACCAAACTGGGGACCTCCCATGTGGGAGGCAAGTGCCCAACTGCTTGAGCCACTTCCACTCCCTGCTGGTTATGGCATCTGCTGGTTGTGGCGTCTGCTTGTTGTGACAGTTGCGGTGTCTGCTCATTGTGGCAGTTTCAGTGTCTGCTCGTTTTCTTTAGGCGGTACCAGGAACCGAACCCCGGACCTCCAATATGGGAGATGAGCACCCAATTGCTTGAGCCACATCTGCTCCTCTAATGTGTTGTTTTTTTTGTTTTTTTTTTAAAGATTTTATTTATTTATTCATTTATCCCCCCCCTTGCTGCCTGCGCTCACCGGGTCAGCCAACCACGCCACGCGGGCGGGCCTTGCCTTCACCAGGAGGCCCCAGGAACCGAACCTGGGGCCCCCCATATGGTAAACGGGAGCCCCACTGATTGAGCCACAGCCGCTTCCCTAATGTGTTTTTTATTTTACCGGGAGGTCCCGGGGATTGAACCCAGGTCCCTCCATATGGCAGATGGACGCCCAACCATTTGAGCCACATCCGCCCCCACTAATGTGTTTTTATATGTCCTTATGTATATATACATTTTTGTAAATAGGAAATACTGTTTTGTGGGTATGTGTTTTAAAATTGAGATAATATTATGCAGTGAATATTAACATTACATTTTAAAAATCTGTCCATGTTACTTTATATATGATTATTCAGTGCTTCTAAGTTTTAACTATTTTTAGTTATCTATTCTCCAAGGGATTGGACACCTAAATTACCATCAATTCCACACTACCGCAAAACGTGCTGCAATGAATATATTCTTACATTCCCTTTATAGATAACATGATCATATTGTCCAAACTGAGATCTTTTTGAAATTGAAGGGGGTCTCTGTTAATTACACTGGTATTACAGGTATATACCAAGACTCCCAGACAAAATGTGGTCACCCTATTTATGGAAGATTTCTTTGGAACTCTTTTTATAATCAGCAGATATGCATTGATGGGTCATTCTGGTTGTTTCCAGTTGGCATCTGTTCTGATTGGTTGGTGCATGTACCTGGCCAATTTGCATATTTTAACTGTCACCCTTGCTAGAAACTACTTATGATGGGGATTTCTGAATCACAGGTCAGAACATACTTAATTTCAATAACTTTGAGTTCCAATCAAGTTTTGTCCCATTTATAGATGGGGGTTTTTAATCCTCCTGTCTTCCCATGTTGCAGGAGTTTTCACATTTGTACTATATATTTATTCATCCTTTCTCTATCAAACTATCCAGTTTTGGGCTGTAATGGCCACACTAGTTTATTGACTAATCTTGATGCCCTACCACAATACAGTAACTATTATATAGTTTATAAAGGATTTTTTCAGATCTTATGTTTTGGACCCCAACAATTAACACTTTGAGGTAAGAGAGGACAGAACTTGTAGCCTTATTTTACAGAAAAAGAAACTGAGGATCAGAGGTAAATGGACTTGTTTAAGTGCACATGTGTGCTAAGTTATGGAGTTGAACTTGGGACCAAGTTTCTGGCTTTGATTTGCTTTCTACAAAATCTAAAGGGGATAGGGAAAAGGATAAATTTCTGTTGCGTTAAGAAGGGACTGTTCAGTTTAGCTATATTTCCTCCTCAGAACATAACACAGTACCTGTCACATAGTAAATGATCGATAATTTTTATTGAAAAGTGAATGAACAAATGAACTGGGGATTATATAGGTATCCATAAAGCCCAAGTTTGAATTGGTAATGCCACTACACAGTCAGTGCTTTGGTGACTCCTGTTTCTTGCAGCAGTGCTTTGAATTATAAATAAACTCTGTTCTGTACATTTTCTGGCTGAAGAAAGGGACTTAATGTCAAACTAAGACTTCTCATGTTATGTGGTTTGGTTCATTTACAATTGAAATAGCAACAGATTTTAAACTTCTTTATATAATGTGTCTTTTGTGGGTAGACTAGTATTGTTTCTCTGTAGTTCATTTCAATAAGATTCTACTCTCCTTTAAAAAACAACGACGACAAAAAACCCAAACAGTTTATAGGGGAGCAGACTCCTCCTCTTGCTTACCCGCTGTATTGCGTTCAGCTGCTTAACACTGCGTTCTTGTCTCCAGGTTCCCGGATGCAGCTGTAGCGTTTGGTGAGAAATTCTAACCAAAGTTTGAAAGATTTTTCTCTAAATAGTTTGTTCCAACATTAGGAGAGGTTGGTTGGTGTCAGCACCCTTGCTCAAACCTGTCACAGATATGAAGTCATTTCAAAGCCCTCCACAAGCTGGCTTCACCTACCTTTCCACCTCATCTCAAATTATTACCTACCACTCCTTTTCCAGTACCTGCCACCCACTCAGTTCATTCACTGTGATAAAATTAAAGGTGCTCAAAGAGAAACTATTTAGTAACTAAATAAATAGTTAAATCACGGTTACTATTTTTCATACCCCCCTACCCTTCAAGGAAGTTGAAGTAAGTCATCTTCCAGAAGTAGCTCTTTCTGCTATATCTTAAATCATTCTTTCTCTAACTGCAGAGCCTTCATACACAAAGTATGCTAAATTAGATGTTTCCTGCTGCTTCTTTCTTTGGTCAGGCATTTCTTAAATCACAGATTGATTTGCTAGTGTGTATATTAATACTGTGAGCTTCAGGTCTAAGCTTTCATCTAAAAGTTTTTTAGAAAGCTCATATATGTCTCTCTAATTAGATACCTATTTTCTATTGAGACCAGCAGTAGGCTGGTGATTATTTGGCTATTCCTTCCAATAGCACCACCAGATTTTTGTTTTTTAATTGTTTCCAAATTATCTACTTTCTATTTGCACTGTGACCCTGTATTCTTCCAGAAGCTGACAAGCTTAGGCACTTTTTTTTTTTTTTTTTTTGGACACATAGGAAAAAACCCTTTATAACATTGGTTTCTGTAAAATGAAATCTTTCACACAGCTTGGTGGTTGGTCCATAGAAATAGTACTCTGGTAGACAGTTTTCTACAGTAAGTATAATTTGGCAATCACTATACTCAAACATGTGGTTATTTGCACTTGTAATAAAGGAAAGAACAGTGAATTTGGTGAAGCAGAAGTTACCTTTCTGGTCCCCTTATCTCAATCTCCTTACAGTGTTGGGAGATTTCCTGCCAAAACCTATACCACTGCCTCCCCTTCCCCTAACACAAAATAAAGAAAGGAAAGAAAAAAAAAAAAAGGAACCTCTCAAGCCCACTTCTTCCAGAAACATAAACAAACTGCAGAAGTTTAGGAGAAGAAAAGTATGGAGAGGAATGCATGGTTAGGATTCTCTTTTTCACTGAATTAGGAACAGTTCATTTTGGTAATTGGTTAAAAACATAGCTTTTGCTTAAGAATACAGCTATCCTTGGGGGCGGTTGTGGCTCAACTGGTTGGGCGTCCGTCTCCCATATGGAGGGACCTGGGTTCGATCCCCGGGACCTCCCGGTAAAATAAAAAAAAAAAAGAATACAGCTATCCTTGTTACATTAATTACCAGGAATGTTAGGAATTGGGTCCTCAACACCACCAATAGTATCAAAATCAAATGTGAGCAGAAGCACTTACCTCTTATAAGAATCACCATTATTCTTTTACCGAATGCTATATAGATCTTTCTTTATATATTCAACAAATCATATTGAACACTGTGTTTGTATTTTTAGTTCTGCCTGATCTGGGTGTGCAACTCTGGGTACACTTGACCTCCATTAGTTGTGATGCTATTCACAGACCTTGCCCTTGACCAAGATTACAGTCTGATTTACAAGGCTCCCGTCCACATCAACCTCCCCTCCTCACTAGACCTTAACTCTCTTCTCTTCTTCTAATCCCATTCTTCTTCACCTCCATCTCTTTCACAACACCTCCATGATTTTCTCAGGGCTGGGCTTCAACATCGTCGGTGGGACAGATCAGCAGTATGTCTCCAACGACAGTGGCATCTACGTCAGTCGCATCAAAGAGAATGGGGCTGCAGCTTTGGATGGGCGGCTCCAGGAGGGTGATAAGATCCTCTCGGTGAGAACTGGCTTCGGCCTTCACTGTTCCTTGCTCCCTAGTCCCTATGTCCTACCTCTGACCCCTTCCTTGGGAAGATTCCTGCCTTCTTTTTTGGATCTAGAAATATCCAGACTGTAGCATTGAATGGAAAGGGCCTTGATCAGTCATCTTTTCCAATTCTACCACTAGGCATGAAAGATAATATCTTCTTTTAAAAGACAAGGCAGATTAAGCCCAGAATGTGAAATTACTTGCCGAAGTTCAAAAAACACAAAACAGGGAAAGGTGAGGGACTGGTGTGTAGAAAAGCTACTTAAAACTCAGTTTTTGCCTTTCTTCTATTATACTTCATCACTTCCTTTTTGTTGTTGTTATATATATATATATATATATATAAAAGAAGTTTTAGATTACATACAAGTTATATAAAAAATATACAGTATTCCAGGAGCAGGTGTGGCTCAAGTGATTGAGTGCCTGCTTCCCACATGAGAGGTCCTGGGTTTGGTTCCCAGTGCCTCCTAAAACAAAACAAAGCAGAAAAAACAACAAGCAAACAAATGAAAAAAACAACTTAGGGGAGCTGATGTGGCTCAGTGGTTGAGCGCCGGCTTCCCACATTCAAGGTCCCAGGTTTAACCCCTGGCACCAGTACCTTTAAAAAAAAAAAAAATTATATATATATATATATATATAATCTTTCATTAGTCATCACTTCCTTTTGATGATAAAAAAATACTAATATATGTCTTCTTTGGGGGGAATATCAGCCCTTATATCTGGATTTAACTTAACTCCAAAAGAGACAAAAAGGGAAAGTAGGAATTACATGTCCTTTTCAAATTCAAAGCCCTTTTTTACCCATTTTTAAGATGGGTACATGTCCACTGTTTTCCCATTTCACTCTGCTAATATCGCTAATAAAATATTTGTTACATGGTAACTATTAATTTTGTTACTTTCCGGAAGTTTCTTAAGGGCAGGGACCAGATCTTTTTGAACTTTTTATACCCTAGCACAGTGCTCAATATATGTTTACACAAATGAACAAGATAAGAAATTCAGGCAGACTCAGAAGGTTGGCTGATAAATTATGGTCCCAAATTCCCCTGGTTTTAAAATAAATTAATAGAATAAGCCTAAAGTAAATCAGAATACCAGCACACTAAGAATTTTAAAACTATTATAATGCAAAATGTAACTTTCACCCTACTTTTCATTTCTATTCCCTACCATTGGGCTATAGTGTCATTATGATGCTATCATATAGGGGATACCTTGGAGATAATCATTCTATAGATTGTTTACTTTCAAGTCTAGCTGAAGATCGCTAGTTTATGGATACTGTGCAGAAAATTGGTGTAAAGAATTGATAAGTGTTGATAGGAATAAGATACTATGTAGGATATTCCTAGGAGTGGGGCTGATTTCAAAGGGCTAAATTGATACAAAAGGAAATAAAGAACTAGGTTAGGGATTCTAATGACAAGAACCCCTACCTTTTCTCCAAATGGGCCATGAGTGCATAGTCCAAAGAGGAGAAACTGTTCCTTGCTTTCTCTTATGAATTGAGGACTGGGTTGGGAAAAGTTGAAATAAGTGAATGAAGTACAGATTTAGAAAAGTCTTGAATGATAGAATTCAGCATTAGTCTCAAAAATCTGATTTGAAACCTACCTCTAGATAGGTTTATCCCTTTAAAAAATGAATTATAGTTTTGTTTTAAATTCTCTTGTTTGAATTTCTTCTCATGCAGTTCATTTAGTGATTAAAAGTCATATGTGTGAAGTTTCTTGGTCCTCTTCATTACCAGTCCATTGGACATTTCTGCCATCCACTCCACTTTGTAAACAGTACATGAATGCAAAGATACAAAATAAAGGAAATAGAGAACCTCCATCTTTTCTTTATTTGGCATCTGAGTTTATGAGAGATCAGGTTCAGCAACCTGGTTCTAAAAGTCTCTTCAAGAAGATTTTCTTGAGGAATCCTGGGAAGAATGCATCGGAGTAGGTTGACAGGACTCAACTCTCTTACCAAAACAATGGAAGAAGGGCAAAAATCTGCCCAAGAGAGCTACTTTGGGAATCTGCAGACCAAGAGAGTGCTGTACATTGTCCAGAAGGAAGAAGAGCAGAGAGACAAAAAGGCTGAAATGAAAATCCTAAGTTAACTCGCCTCCACAACTGGGAACGATACTCATCCGCCACCCTCAAGATGAACAGCCTGGGTAAAACCTGTGGTTCTCAGTGGCCAGCTGAGTGAGGAACTGAGGTCTTAATCCCTGGGAAAAGGGAGGGTGTGGCAGATGGCAGAGTGGTTTCTTTTCAGTGAGTTTGGCCAGCAGAGCCTGCTTTGAATCTCCGCCTCAGCCAACCTCACAATTGGAGGTTGAAAGACTCTTCTGAGGAAAGATTGGCTGAAGACCACCACCTACTGGCAGGCTGGGAAACTTCAAGAAAAAACATTTTTGAAGTCTCTCATGTCCTGGGACCCTTGAATCTGGTCTGCACTGCATTAGTGGATCCCAGGCACTTAGTTAACTTAATCTGGACAATTTTAAAGATTAGAATAAATTGAACCAAAAATTAAAGAAGAGCCGTGAAACAAAACCACTAGGCAAGAGAGAAAAATTGACCATCAGTGTAAATTTACCAGCATAATTAGATGCCTAGACATCAGCAAAAAATTATAGACCTTCCTGAGAAATAGAAGAGATGGCCCAGACAAAGGAACAAATAAAAAATACTGGTAAGACACAGAATTTAAGACAATTAATCAGGGATGTTCACAAAAATCTCCTGAATTGATTCAAGCAATTGAAGGAAAATATGGCTAAAGAGATAAAGGATATTTTTCTTTGTTTTATTTTTATTTTTATTTTTTTGTCTCTGTTTAATGGATATTAAGAAGATACTTGGTGAGCATGAAAAACAATTTGAAAACCTGCAGATAAAGTAACAGAGTTTATGGGAATCACAGACATAATAGATAAGATTAAAAATACATTAGACTGGGAGCAGATGTAGTTCAAGTGGTTGAGCTCCTACTTCCCGTGTATGATGTCCTGGGTTCGATCCCCAGTACCTCCTAAAAACAAAACAAACAAATGAAAAAACCAACTCGGGGGAGCCAGTGTAACTCAGTGGTTGAGTACCGGCTTCCAACATACAAGATCCCAGGTTCAATCCTTGGTCCTGGTACCTCCAAAAAAAGGCATATAACAGAAAATTTGACTTGGCTGAGGACAGAATTTGTGAGGTAGAAGACAGAGCATCTGAACTTGAAAAGACAGGAAACAGAAAGATTTAAAAAATGGGGAAAAAGAAACAGTGTCTCCGGGAACTGAATGACAATTCAAAACACACAAATATTTGCATTGTCGGTGTCCCAGAAGAAGAGAATGGAAAATGGACAGAAAGAATATTTGAGGAAATAATGACCAAAAATTTCCCAACCATTATGAAAGGCATAAATACCACTATCCAAGAAGGACAGTGCATCACAAACAGAATAAATTCGAATAGACCTATTGTGAGACACCTGCTATTCAGAATGTAAAATGCCAGAGATAAAGAGTGGATTCTGAAAGCAACAAGAGAAAAAGAATGCATCACATATAAGGGAACCTCAATAAGATTGAGTGCCAATCTCTCATCAGAAATGATGGAGGTGAGAGGCAGTGGTATTATATATTTAAGGTAGTGAAAGAAAAACTGCCAGTCAAGAATTCTTTATCCAGCAAAACTATCTTTTAAAAATGAGGGTGAGTTTTAAAGTCTTCACAGATAAACAAAAACAGAGAGTTTGTTACCAAAAGACTGGATTTACAAAAGAAACTAAAGGAACTGCTACAGTCTGAACAGAAATGACAAAGGCGAAAGACTTAGAGAAGAGTGTAAAAATGAAGATTATTAGTAAGGATAACTTAAAGGGTAAAGAGACAGACAATAATAAGATAAGACAATGGAAAGCCAAGGATAAAATGAATGGAGTAAGTAGTGCCTTTACAGTAATAACATTGAATGTAAATGGATTGAACTCCCCAATCAAAAGACATAGGCTGACAGAATGGATAAATTTTTAAAATGAGCCATCCATATGCTATCTACAAGAGACTCACCTTAGATGCAAAGACACAATCAGACTGAAAGGGAAAGGTAGAAAATGATATTTCATGCAAATAGTTACCAAAATAAGATCTGGAGTAGCAACACTGATATCAGTCAGAATAGATTTTAAATGTAAAATTGTTATAAGGGTTGAAGAAGGTTATATATTAATAAAAGGAGCAATTCACCAAGAAGGTAATAATAATCATAAATATTTATGGACCTATCTTGGGTGCCCAAAAATATATGAGGCACACACTGACAAAACTGAAGGAAGTAATAGATATATCCAAAATACTAGTTGGGGACTTCAATACACTACTCTCAGTATTGGATGGGACATCTGCACAGAGGATCAGTAAGGAAACAGCTTGAATAATAAGATAAATGAACTAGACAGAACAGACATTTATAGAGCCTTACACCCCAAAACAGCAGGATATACATTCTTCTTAAGTGCTAATAGATCCTTCTCCAGGATAGACCGTATGTTGGGTAATAAGACAGGTCTCAACAAATTTAAAGTTTGAAATTATGCAAAGAACATTATCTGATCATAATGGAATGAAGCTGGAAATCAATAACGGACAGAAAAAGGGAAAATTCACAAATATATGAAATTAAACAACACACTCTTAAATAATCAGTAGGTCAAAGAAAGAATTGTAAGAGAAATTAGTAAATATCTTGAGATGAATGAAAACATGAACATAACTTATCAATATCTATTGGGTACAGTGAAGGAAGAGCTGTGAGGGAAATTTATAACCTTCAATGCTTACATTAAAAAAGAAGAAGGAGTTAAATTGAAGATCTACCTGCACACCTGGAGGAATTATAAAAATAACAGCAAACTAATCCCAAAGCAAGCAGAAGGAAAGAAATAACAAAGAATAAAGCAGAAATAAGTTAAATTGAGAACAAAATAAACCACTAGAATGAACAAAACCAAAAGTTAGTTCTTTGAAAAAAATCAATAAAATGAACAAACTCTTTGCTAGACTGACAAAAAAATGAGACAGGGATCATTATCATTGAGCAGGCAGAAATAAAAGAGATCATAAGAGGATACTATGAAAAACTGTACGCCAACAAACTAGACTACGTAGATGAAATTGACAAATTCCTAGAAATACAACAACAACCTATATGACCCTATAAGAAATAGAAGACCTCAGCAAATCAGTCACAAGAGTTTGAAACAGTCATCAGAAACCTCCCCAAAATGAAAAGGCCAGAGCCAAATAGTTTCACAAGTGAATTCTACTAATAATTAAAAGATGATCTAATACCAGTTTTGCTCAATCTCTTAAAAAAAAATTGAACAGGAGGGAACACTACCAAACTCAGTCTATGAAGTCAACATCACCTTAATACCATCACCAAATAAAGATGCTACAAAAAAAGAAAATTACAGACTAATTTCTCTAATGAATATAGATGCAAAAATCCTCAACAAAATACTTGCTAACTGAATCCAAAAGCACTTTAAAAGAATTATATACCATAATCAAGTGGGTTTTATCCCTGGTATGCAATGGTGGTTCAACACAAGAAAATCACTGAGTGTATTACACCACATTAATAAATTGAAGAAGAATAATCATGTGATCATCTTGATGCAGAAAAGGCATTTGACAAAATGTCTCCTCTCTTAATAAAAACACTCTGAAAGATAGGAATAGAAGGAAACTTTCCCAACTTTGTAAAGTGCATATCTGAAAAACCCACGGCTAACATTGTACTCAGTGGCGAAAGACTAGCTTTATCACTGAGATCAGGAGCAAGAAATGGATGCCCACTGTCACCACTGTTATTCAGTATTGTGCTAGAAGTTCTGGCTAGAGCAATTAGGCAAGAAAAAGAAATATAAGGCACCCAAAAAGGAAAAGAAGAAGTAAATCTATCACTATTCCCTGATGATAATGATCCTATACCTAGAAAATCCTGGAAAATCCATAACAAAGCTACTAGATGTAATAGACTTGTTCACCAAAGTGATGGATACAAGGTTAATACACAAAAATCAGTAGCATTTCTATATATTACTAATAAGGAATCTGAGGAGGAAGTCAGAAAAAACCTCCCATTTATAATACCAATTAAAAGGATCAAATAATTAGGAATAAACTTAACCAAGGATAAAAAGGTCCTGTATTTAGTACATTACAAAACATTACTAAAAGCAACCAAAGAAGACCTAAATAGACAGACATTCCATGATTATGGATTGGAAGACTAAATATTGTTAAGACGTCAGTTCTACACAAATTGATTTACAGATTCAATGCAATCCCGATAAAAGCTCCAATGGGCTTTTTTTTTTTTTTTTTTTTTTTTAACAGAAATGGAAAAGCCAGTCCTCAAAATTATTTGAGAGTTTAAGGGACCCTGAGTAGCAAGAAACTCCTTAAACATGAAGAACAACAGAGTTGGAGAACTCTCACTTCCGGACTTTAAATCACATTACATAGCTACAGTGGTAAAAAGTAAAAACAGCATGGTACTGGCATAAAGATAGACATATAGACCAATGGAACCGAACTGATTGTTCTGAAACAGACTCTCACCTCTGTGGTCAAGTGATTTTTGGCAAGGCTATCAAGCCCACTTTGCTGAACCATAGCGGTCTATTTAACAAATGGTGCTGGGAGAACTAGATATCCATATCCAAAAGAAAGAGGACCCTTATCTCACACCTTATGCAAAAATTAACTCAAAATGGATCAAAGGCCTAAATAAAAGAGTAGAATCATAAAACTTCTAGAAGAAAGTGTAGGGAAACATCTTCAAGACCTGATGGTAACTTGTGGTTTCTTAAACCTTACACCCAAAGCACAATGAAAGAAAAAATGGGCAAGTGGGACCTCCTCAAACTTAAACACTTTTGTGCTTCAAAGGACTTTCTTTGTCAAGAAAGTGAAAAGGCAGCCTACTCAATTGGAGAAAATATTTGGATATACATATCCAATAAGGGTTTGGTATCCATGCTATATAAAGAGATCATACAATAAAAAGACAAACCACCCAATTTAAAAAATGGGCAAAAGACTTAAACTGACATTTTTCCAAAGAGGAAATATAAAGCAGATGAAAAAATGTTAACATCACTAGCTATTAGGGAAATACAAATCAAAACTACAATGAGATATCATGTCATACCTCATAGAAAGGACATTATTTAAAAAACAAAACTACACGTGTTGGGTAGGATGTAGAGAAATAGGAATACTCCTTCACTGTTGGTGGGAATGTAGAATGGTGTAGCCTCTGTTGAAGACATTTTGGCAGTTCCTCAGGAAGCTGAATATAGAACTGCCGTATGATCCAGCAATCCCTCTACTAGGAATATATCCAGAAGAACTGAAAACAGCGATACAAACAGACATTTGCACGCCAATGTTCATAGCGGCATTATTCACAATTGCCAAAAGATGGAAACAATCCAAATGTCCATCAGCCGAAGAATGGGTAAACAAAAGTGGTAAATACATATAATGGAATATCATGCTGCTGTAAGAAGAAGTGAAGTCAGGACACATGACAGCATGGATGAACCTTGGGGACACTATGCTGAGTGAAGTAAGCCAGATACGAAAGAACAAATATTGTATGATCTCACTAATAGGAACTAAATATGATGAATAAACACATGGAGTTAAAATCTAGAGCATAGGTTACTAGGAGATAGGATGAGGTCTTAGAAGGGATATTGATGCTTAATGTATGTAGAATTTTCAATTAGCTTGACTGCAAAATTGTGGAAATAGATAGATTTATCTATCTGTGATGGTAACACAGTGTAGTGATTACAGCCAACATGACTGATTTATAAATGTGGTTGTGGCTGAAAGGGATAGTCTAGGGATGCAAAAGTCAATTGAAAGAAAGCTACAAAATAATCTAGGGTTAGTATAACAACAGAGGTGGATGATGATTGTGGTTAATAGTATAAATACAAGAATGTTCTATGAACTAGAAGAAATGTACATCACTATTACAAGGCAATAAGAATATGGTGATGCATGGGAAAAATAGAGTTAATGTAACTTATGGACTATAATTAACAGCAATATAGTAATATTCTTGCATCAGTGTCAAAGAAGGTACTATATCAATGCTAAGGGTCACTAATATGGGTGTATGGGATGGGGTTTTTTTGGACTAAGTAAAATGTTCAAAAATTTACTGAGGGCGATGACTGCACAAGTCTGATGAAAGTGAGAGCCACTGAGTGTACACTTTGGTTAGCTTGTACAAGGCATGGGACTGTATAACACAGTGAACCATGTGAGGATGATGGACTGTAGTTAACAGTACAAATATGAGAGTGTTCTCTTATTAACTATAAGTGTACAAAAATAATAAATGGTGTTAATAGGGGATTGTATGGAGAAAAATTTACCTAATGTAAGCTCTAGACCATAGTAATATTTTGATGATGGTCTTTCATACTCTGTAACAAATGTCCTACAAACAATGCAAGGTGTTGGTAGAAATGTGTTGGTAGAAATGTGTAGAAATTCTGCATGTTATGCTTGATTATTTTGTAAGCTCACAAGTTCTGTAACAACAAAAATACATTAAAAAAAAAAAAAAAAAGACAAGCAATCAATTAAAAAATGAGCAAAAGACTTGAACATTTTTCCAAAGAAGAAATACAGATGACCATAAAGCACACGAAAAGATGTTCAACATTTGTAGCTGTTAGGGAATTGAGATCAAAACTACAATGCAATATCATTTCAATCCTTACAGAATAGCCATTATCAAAACAGAAAACTCTTTAAGTGCAAGAGAAGATGCGGAGAACTGGGAACACTCTATCACTGTGGTAAAATGGTACAGCCTTTGTGGAAGACGGTTTGGCCATTCTTTAGGAAGGTAAATACAGAGCTGCCATATGAGCCATCAGTCCCGCTACTAGCAGTATGTTCAGAAAAACAAAGTAAAGATGCAAACATACCTATGTTCATAGTGGCATTATTCTCAGCTGATGGATTATTCTCAATTGATGGAAACAACCCAAGTGTCCATCAACCAATGACTGCATAAACAAAATGTGGTATATACATAGGATGGAATACTATTCAGTTGTACAAAGAAATGAACTTGGGATGCATATTACAACGTGGATGAACCTTGAGGACATTATGTTCAGTAAAATAAGCCAGACACGAAAGGACAAATATTGTATGAACTCACTAATATGAACTAAATATGATGAATAAACTCGTGGAGTTAAACTCTATAGAGTAGTGGTTACTAGGATATAGAATATGGGTTGAGAAGGAGGAGCTGATGCTGAATGTTTATAGAATGTTTAATAAGGGGGATTGTAAATGTGGGGAAATGGTTTAGAGTTGACAGTAATACGTTATAGTGAGTATAACTAACACTGCCGATTTGTAAATGTGAATATGGCTGAAAGGGGTCAGCTAGGCTGGTTAATGTCAATTGAAAGAAAGCTAGAGGACTATCTAGGGACTGTATAACAGTGATTTCTGTGGTAGATAATAATTGTAGGTAATAGTACAAATACAGGAATGTTCCTCTACCTACAAGGTGTTAAGAATATGGAGATACGTGGGAAAAATATAACTAATGTGACATATGGTCTATATTTAACAGTAATATTGTAATACTTTTACAACAGTGGCAGTGAAGTTACTATATCAATGCTAAGATTCAATAATGGGGGTAGGGTATAAGGGGATATGGGATTTTTCCTTTTGAAACAATGAAAACGTTTTTGAAATTCATTGAGCTGAGGACAGCACAACTCTGATGAAACTGAGAGCCATTGAGTGTACACTTTGGATGGATTGTACAAGGCAGTGGACCTTATAACACGGTGAACCTCACGGTGAATGATGGACTATGGTTAACCATACAAATATGAGAAAATTTTCTCATGAACTATAACAAGTATATAATACTAATACATGGTGTTAATAATAGGTTGGTTTGTGGGGAAAAAAATACATGTAATACAAGCTATGGACTGTAGATAGCACAAATATTGTAATGATGTTCTTTCATCATTTGTAACAAATGTGTCACAACAATGTAAGATGTTGGTGGGATAATGTATGGGAATCCTGTATCATATGCATAACTGTTCTTAAAATTTTGAAAAAAAAAAACTCCAGAAAAAGATTTTTTCTTATGACTCCATTTAATTACCACACGAAGAAAATCAAAACAAGTAGATTAGAGCAATTTAAATTAACTCAAGAATTTTTCTTGGGAAGCGGCTGTGGCTCAATCAGTAGGGCTCCCGTTTACCATATGGGAGGCTCCGGGTTCGGTTCCCGGGGCCTCCTGGTGAAGGCAAGCCCGCCCACACGGCGTGGTTAGCTGACCCAGCGAGCACAAGCAGCAAGGGGGGGATAAATGAATAAATAAATAAAATCTTTAAAAAAAAAAAAAAGAAAGAATTTTTCTTAAGAATGTGTCTCTGCTGATCCCAGAACATAAATAGAATATCATGGATGGCAATACCCTATTTCAGTCCTTCCCATTGACTGTTTTGCCTTAGATCAGTCCATTAAGCTTTTCTTTGACCCTG
>JAKSZT010054194.1:145712-281397 GCA_026826555.1 Tolypeutes matacus
AAAGAATTTTTCTTAAGAATGTGTCTCTGCTGATCCCAGAACATAAATAGAATATCATGGATGGCAATACCCTATTTCAGTCCTTCCCACTGACTGTTTTGCCTTAGATCAGTCCATTAAGCTTTTCTTTGACCCTGTTTATTTATCTGTTACATGGAGGGCAGTGGTAATCCACCCTTCATCTGAAAGGATATTGAGAAGTTTAAAAGAAGACTATTTCCTTTAGCTCCCAGGAGAAAGAAATTCTAAAAACATGAATTAACTTAGCAGTTTAAGAAAACTTAAGATTGAGAATGGGTTTTAAAGTTAGAGGTGTAAAAAATTAAAAAATAAAACTAAAAAATCAAAAACATGAAAGTAGTATAGCACGTAGTTAGAAACAATGCAGTTTAGTATTTTAACAAAGATCACGTGCTCTCTAGAATATTGGGACCTAGGTGCCATAGGTGAAGAAGGACTTCGACAGGATAGGTGTTAAGAAGAGAGAAAAATTATTTGAAAAACTCATGTTTTAGGTTATCCTGAAACAATTCAATATTCTAAAACATCAGAGAAAACTAACTCCACTTACTCATCTTCTCTGGCAAGAAATAGGAAGCACATTTTTAAGGACTGCTAACAAACAAAGTGAAAGCAAAAAAAAAATTGTTTACCCATCAGTTAACTAAAATGCCACCATCCCAATTCTCTGAATATTCAGAGTCATCAAGATTTTCTTGCATGTTGCAAATCTGCCATATCTCAAGTCCAATTAAACACATGCCTTGCTTTATGGAGGCTGAAGTAGCAAGTTTAACATAATTCTAAAAATACTTACTTGAGTAGCTCTTGGTACTCCAAATGAGGCCCAGGGACCAGCAGCCTGGACATCACCTGATAGCTTGTCAGAAATGCAGACTCTTAGGACCCATCCCAGACCTACTGAATCAACGCTGTACTATAAAAGAGATCCCAAGGTGAGTCTGTGCTACTATAGTTTGAGAAGCATTACTGTAGGCAATATTTATATTTTTCAAAATTTAGAACTTACAGCTTAAAACAGTAAATGCATCTTATATATATAATTGAAATAAAAGTTTAATAAAACAATACTTTTCTACATGTGATGCATTCTAATATTTTGTATTTTCTTGTAATTTCTCTTTTAAAAAATTAAATATGGGCCTTCCTCCACTGGATTGATTTCAAAATCTTCTCTAATGGGTCAACAGACCTATAATTGGAAAATCCCTACTACAAGGTATGGGAAATGATGAAATCTGTGGATGTATGGAGTATGTATTAAATAAGGGAAGTAAGCTGGGAGTGGAGACCAGTTAGGATTAGGACCAGTACAGTGTAGGTTAGAGCTAATATCAGTGATTCTCAAATTTCTGAATCACCTGGACGGCTTATTCACAGAAAAGAATTAACATTTCTGACAAGTTCCCTGGATAATGCCCCTGGTCCAGGAACTACACTTTGAGAACCACGGGTCTATATTACTAAGGATAGTGAGAAAGATAATGGATTCCACAGATATTTAGAGGTAAAGTCTAAACTTGGTGGTTAGTCACTATGCAGCTGTAAAGATGTTTTACAGAGTAGGTAAATGTTGAACAGCAAATTCAGCTTGGGAGTAGAGATGACATTGTAAGGGGCAAAAGAATCATAATCGTGGTTTGTTTTGGGGAACTGGTTCATCTTGGATGCAGGAAGAAATTCCCTTTGTATTCCTAAAAAGTCACCTGTTTTGGGGTTTTGTTTTAAATAGCAATCAAAACAATTACCCTCTTATCCTTTCATATTAGAATACCTTTAGGCTTTATTAAGGGAGTTGAAAGGCATAATTGTCCTAATTGTCCTAGTACTCTTTAACATTTTCTTTTGCCTGATGTCTGATGTCACCAATGTCTTAGCAGAAGGAGGCTCAGGTGAGGGCCAAGATTATACATTAAGTCATTGGCATGTAGAGCTGCTATAGAGTCCAGGCTTTACTGCTTTGTGTAATGTTGAGAATATGTTAGTCAGGCTTTGTGCCCTTATGGCTTTTGCAGATTGTACTCTCCAACCAAACCTTAGGAAATAATGTTTTATGCTCAAGTGTTGTGCAAGACACTATGTCAGGTATTATAAGAGTTATAAAGATGAATTGAGAAACAACTTCTTTTCAAGTTATTTACAGTAGAATGTAAAGTGTTACATGGCATAGTTCAGTTAGAGCTTTAAGAGAGTTACATGAGTTATACAATGTGGAGATTCAAAGAATTAAATCATTCACATCTAGTGGAGGTATCTACAAATACTTTGTCAACGAAGTGGCACTTAACTAAATTGCTTTGTTAATTTTAATGCTACTTCAATAAAAACAAATTAAAATATTCATATATAAACATGTTATTTGTTTATATGACTCTAAAGTTTAAAAAATGTATAATTTATATTAGGTACAGACAAAACTGCAAAACTAATAAAAAATCAATTTACAAGATTAATGTGATGGATAGTGATACGTTGCTGAAATAAAACCCTTGATTGCAATGTGAATTTGTATAGCTTAGTATTTTAACATGAAGGCTTTGGGGCCAGGGTGCCTGAGTTTGAATCCTGGTTTTGCTACTTCCATAATGTGTGCCCATGGGCAAGTTGCAGAGCTTCTCTGTGCTTCAGTTTTATCATCTGTATAATGGGATTTCCTAACTTAAAGGGCTAATGTGAACTAAGTGAGTTAATACATGTAAAATGAATAGACAACTTGAGACTTGATAATAAATGTTCAGTCTTTCCTGGCAATTGTTATTATGACGAGTATGGTCTATTTTGAGCTCGGTATTCCTGCCATTGAATGTCATGTAAGTACTCAATTTTCTCACTTGGATTCAGATTACTATGAAACCTTGGTTCCTATATTGGACTATGACATTGTTTGGCTTTTGTTGATATGACTGCATCATTTACTTATTTGCCTGCCTCTGTTCTTTTTCTTTTTTTTTTTTAACTATTTCAATTTCAAAAAATAAAATAACAGACAAAAAGCAGCTTAAATTGTGGAAACATTCCTTTAAAAAATCCTGTCCAGGCACATTTATTTTATTTAATCCTAAAAACAAATTTGATTGTTTCCCCAGTGTTCTGAAAAATAAATAAATAGCATAATTTGGTTAAATGACATGACCAAGGTCTCCTTGTTAATGAAGAAAATGAAAAAAAAAATTGCTTGACTCATATTCACATCTCATAAAACTAAATCCCATATTCTTATTGTTTTCTTTTACAATACCAAAAATACCTATTTGTTTACAATGAGAAATACTGTTATCATATGGGCTAGATTACTTGAGTATTCTCATTACAAACAGCATTCCGACATCCATTCCTTCCCCCAAGAGTTACCTGGAAAACTGAATTATTGAAAATTCATTGTGATGGTTCTAGAAATCCTGAAGTTCTTTCCCCATGGCAGATCTACCAAGAACATCAAGGCATAATCAGAAGGCATCATCAAAGTCCATCAACTAGAAAATCCTGCATTCATGTCTACACTACATATAGCAGGACTGATAATATTTAAGATCAATCTTGGGAGGTAAATAGAATTTTTTAAAGAGAAGGACATACAAGTAGTGGATATAGCTTGAGCACAATGATGAAGGTAAGAATAATGTTTTATGTCCCAAGATGACTAAGTTATGTAATTTAGGTAGAAAGAAAAGATGCTCTCCTGCAGGTAAGCAGTGACTTCCAAACGCCAAATCCTGTCGTCCTTTCTCAGTCTTTAAACCATATCCTCCCTTCAGCAAATCTCTCCTTGCTTAGATTTTTACATATTGCAGGCCATGCTGTATCCCTGAAAGTGTAGCACAGGGTAGGTTTCACTTGAAACCAGGGACGTGGCACCAGGCTTTTGTAAGCATTCTTGCAAATAAACCCTGTAGGGAAGCAGGCTAATGCTCTTGGAAGACATGAAAATACAGTAACAAAATCTGAAGTGTCAAATGGAACAATCAGGAAATAAGAGGAAGGAGAGACCACTTTATTTTTATTCCCCTTAGTGCTCTTCAAATGTCCTGTGGAACCTCAGTTCTAAGAAACATAATTTTGAAAATGAAAAAAGTTACTTTGAATTCTAAGTAACTTTACCCACTCTCCCAGCCCTTGGAATCTTTTCTGTAGGAGTTTGTTTTTAAAGGTTTGATCACATCATAGTAAGTCGTTGGCTTACAAGAGTTCATCTTCTCCCTTTCTTACTACCCTTCCTTGCTATTTTTGACAGGTGAATGGCCAAGACTTAAAGAATCTTCTGCACCAGGATGCTGTAGACCTTTTTCGTAATGCAGGCCATGCTGTATCCCTGAGAGTGCAGCACAGGGTAGGTTTCACTTGAAACCAGGGAGGGGGCACCAGGCTTTTGTAACCATTCTTGCAAATAAACCCTGTGGGTATAATCATCGGTGTTTCAGTGTTTTATTTGTTTGCTTCTTTCTTTCTTTGTTTCTTTTACCTCCCTTCCCCACCCCCCTCACCTCCCCACCCCCCTGCCCTCTGAAGAGCTTTTGTGGCACAAGTAGGGTACACTAGTACTTTGCTTATTACTAAAGGAAATTCATAACAGTGTGCTTGCAATCCAGAGCCTAGCTTCAAGGTAATGTGCCTTAAAGACCAAGTTTGACAACCAAATTAAAATAGATGGGGAGAGGGGAGCAGAACCAATTTTACTTTTTAGTGGAAAAGGAACCATATGTCTGACCTTGAAAAATTTTAGATGATAGATCTCAATATATAAAAAATTGACTGCAAAGATGGTAGGTATCCTTACACACACTATATTATGTTGTCTATCACCCTGTGAAACCTCTTGTTGACCCTGTTGACCAAAGATCTAATACTTAAAGAGGACTCCAGGAAAAAGGAAGTGGAATTTAGTCAAGGTAGCACCTATCCCTGCCTCCACTTCTCAGTTCCTAGTGTTTTATAATTTGGATGATGGGAAAGGAAGCATGGGTAAACATTCCCTCCATAGCATCAAAGATTTCTGAGTGCATTTACAACACAGGTTCAGTGTGTCTTTAAAATTGCTTCCTCTTAAATTGGTGCTTTCTTTGCCTTACTTAGCTTCTGAGTGAGACTTCAGAGACTGAAGAAAAGTTTGAGAGAAGAGAGTAAAAAAAAAAAAAAAAAAAAAAAAAAAAAGATGGCAAGACAAGAAAGATACCTGAGAAAACAGCCAGGGTTGCAAGCAGAATCTTGCAGGCTGATGGGAAGACAGTATTGGTAATCATCTGCTTCTCCCTTGGATCTTCCCTGTTTCTAAAGCATGGGAAAATTTTTGCAGTAGATAAAGGCTGGTAAATATAGGCAACATCTCACATGTAGTTAGGGATATTTTTAAAGGCATAAGGGAAGTGATTTACAATGCTCACTTTTTGGGAAACATCCATGAATAAATCCTAATAAAACAGACTTGACTTGTCAGGGAATTGCTCTAAACCCTAAAAACTATGTCTTCCTGTTGAGCATGCTCTCCCAGAAGAAATCTCATTAGGAAATGAATGAAAGATGGAGTGATGATAGTAAGGGTAGTTTGTGCATATTCCTACCTTTGAGAGTGAGAGGTGAGGGCATCATGGATTATAATGAAGAGGTTAAATCTAACTGAAACAAGATGGGACCATAATTTTTGCAATTTGGCAATTTAAAGTTGATATTAAGAAGGGCATCCCAGAAAAAATGACCAAAAGGGAATGTATAGGCAATTGATAATTATAACCACTAAGATCTGATTTCTTTTTACTTATTTACCTCTGAGTCTTTTGCCTCTGTTCTATTTAGATTTTGTCTTCATATATATCTCATATGAAGATTCCATTTTAAGAGGGATTGGGTACTTTCTGGGAACTGGAAAGCATTTCCAAGTAATGTCATTGTGCCTGTGTTAATATTGCCCAGATATGCTTTTATTGTACTCTGATTACTGGTGATCTTTTCAAGTAAACAGTTCCAGAAAGATGGACCCTTCCACCCTCCACAATAATTTCCAGTACTCAATAGGCTTCATCTTATATTTCTGTTTTCCTGGTATAATACAAATATTGTGAGGTGAAGGCAGTATAAAGGCATAAAGAGGTTATCTGACTTGTCTTCACTGATCCCTTTAGGTCAGTAGCACAGCAAGATTAAATGCCTCCTCCTAAGACCTGTTTCTTTCCAAAGAATCAATGGCAAATGATGCATCAGGTCAAGACAAAGAAGAGAAAACTTATTCTAGGGAGTGCTTGGGGTTTATAGCTTTGGTGGTCTAGGGACCATAGAACCAGGTGATGTTTTGACCTGGACACTTCAGTTGTGGTAAACACACATTGATTACTAGAGTTCACATTTTTCTTTCCCTTCCAGTTACAGATGCAGAATGGACCTGTAGGATGCCAAGGTGAAGGAGAACCAAGTGGCATTCCCATAGCCATGGTTCTGGTGTCAGTGTTTGCCCTCACCGTGGCAGCAGCCTGGACCTTCATGAGATATCGACAACTTTGACAAGCTTGCTTTCCTCCAGTACCCCTGACAAAGTTGTATTTCTCTTTCTCTCATCCTCCTCACTGCCATTCTCCCATATATTTCCCTTTCTCTGCATAGCCAACACATGATTTAAAGTGACTGATACCCAGAACCTTGCTGTTCAATCTGCTGGAAATCCTTATATTCTAATAGAGAGTAAAGGTGTTGTTTGAAGGAAAGCTAAGAAAAGACTTGCTGAGAACAAATGAAGAATTATATATTTTACTAGGACCACCAATAGAAGTTCAGCTACCACCCAAAGAGAGAAAGGTCCAGTCTTCCTATCACCATGGCTGATTTTTCTTAGCTGGCACACCTCACAAGTCAGTTGCATTAGATGAGAGGAAGAGAGGATTTTTCTTTATAGTGATCTTTCATGGGATGTTTTTGTGACCTTTTACATTTTTTTTCAACTACACACCTGGGTTCCTATAGCAAAGAAAAGCAAATAAGGGGAACAATTTAACTTTTTTAAAAAGCAAATATATATACATACACATATGTGATAATAATGTTGTTTTGTGGAGCATTAAAGAAATGGGAAAGGGAAAGCTACTCCAATTTTCTAGTTTTCCTTAGGGATGATCCTAATTGATGAAAAAAAAATTTTTTAAGGAGGTACTGGAGATTGAACCTGGGACCTCGTACGTGGGAGGCAGGCGCTCATCTACCGGGCTACATCTGCTCACCCCTAATTGAAGAATTTTAAGAGATATTTATAGAACATTTATAGTAGGAGTGAGGGAGTGACCCAATCTACATCATTTAAAAAAAAAATACTGAAGCAACTAACAAAAATCCTGGAGAAACAAAATTTCTTCTCATAATAGCTATGGTGACATTGAGGTAAACCTCTATAATCCAGTTCTGCTTAAGTCAAATCTTTTTTTTTTTTTCTTTTATTTACAAAAACTTTGAGCTATAGAGATAAACTTTACCAACCTCTGGGCTACCGGGGTGGACTTTTTGATCCTCTTAAGTGATCAGTTAAAATGACTGTGGTCAGGGTGATGGCACCAAATGAACCCAGCAGAAAACTCTAAAAAGAAAAAATAAATAAATAAATAATGCCTCTAAAGTGGTATCTCAACCCTAGCAGGTTACCTACTAGTATTTTTTATTTCTAGTAATAGGCAGAATGTGAGAAAAGACTGCCGTCCTGGCTGGATGGGCATGAAAACAGCTCTGCTTTTCATTCAATTAAGAGGGTCAGGATTGCTAGTTTTTCTTGAAAGGCTCTAAACACTGGTTGGGGCTTTTAATTAATGAACAGTTCTGCAGAGAAGATGGGGAAAATTGTGTTTTCAGGAATAGTAGGTATTTCATAGGGAAGGCATGGGAGAAGGAGGAGGATATGGGTAGAAGGATGCTAGGGATTAGGGAATACCAGGGATATTACTGAGATGGGAACCATCCTGCTCATCTGGTATATTCTTCTAATATACTGGCCAGACTAGGCCTTATGTAATCTTGACAGGAAAATTACGAGGACTTTCCCTCAGGCAGTCAATTGTATCCAATTTTTAACATAGAGGATCTAGTAATAATTATTTTACAAAGGTTGATTAGAAATCTGTTTTGTCAAGACACTTTACAAAGAAGTAAAATACATGGCCTCCATCTTATAAAATGTTCAACATCATTAACTGTATAGGAAGTGCAGTGTTTTATTTATATTACAGACAGCAAAAGAGAAAAGTTACTTAGAATTGGGGCATTTGAGAAAGTTCCATGGAGGAAGGGAGGAGCTCACAGCTTAGTTAAGAGAACGCATGAACAGGGGCAAAGTTAAAAGTATAATAGGCCAAATTACAGTTAATAATAAATGGTACTGTGCAGAACATAATGCAGCAATAAAAATATACAGACAACCATCACATTTCTTTTTAGAAATTCAGAAAAAGCTGTCATGGTGGCATGAGGCTACAGTAGAAAAGGAAGGCTTTTGAAAATGAAATTCTCAGTACGACCTTGCCTGTGGGTCAAAAATTGAGTTAGGGAAAAACTTCCTTTAAACAATCCTGACGTAAAGGATTGTCTTTAGACCTAAACTTTTAGTTAACTTTGGGACTCCTTTAGACAACTGTACTCATTGTTGGTTCCACAGAGAAACACAGTATCCCATTTCTTACCTCAACCAGCCGCACTGTGGAAGCATAACCTCCGGTGCCCTCCCCTGTATCTTGAGGCATGTGCAGCAGCTTTGGTGTGGACGTGCTCACCTCCCAGGAGTCACCTCAGGGTTCGGACATTAACTCCTGAGAGGACCTTGAGACATACAAAGTCCCATAGTGAAGTGAATGGCAAGCAGAAAGGAACCCTATTTAGTTTCTTTGTGTATGTAAATAAAAACACTTTTCCCATCCCATTGTTGGCAGAAGTTTTGTTTTGGTTGATAATAGGGATTCTGATGCACTTTAATAATTCAGGTTTTCTCTGGAATTAAATACCATTTAAATTATTTTAATTTTAAGACCCTATGCTTAAAATATTTGTCTATTTTTATCATTCTATATTATACATATAATTCTTAGGAGACTGTTTTCCTATTTTCTCTTCCTGCAAAGTTTTAACTTCTGTGCTACTAATTTTACTTAATTCCTAGCCATGTACAGTGGTAAAAAGAAATTAATATTTGTTACTGCTTTCTGTGCCAAGGACTGTACTAAATCCTATTGGTATACTGTTTGCTTATGCCTCACAACTACTGTTATTTGGAGACTCAAGATGAGAAGATGAATTACATTCCTAAGATTATGTAAATAGTAGTAATAGAACCAGGATTTAAACTCAGGACTTCAGGTGCCAGGATCAATGATATTTCCTCTCTGGCCGTGGTTCTCAAAGTGTGGTCTCTGGACAAAAGCAACAGCATTACCTGGGAACTTGTTAGAAAAGCAAATTCTTGGGCTTCATCCCAGACCTACTGAATCAGAAATTCTAGGTGTGGTGCCCCACAATCTGTGTTTCATTAATCCTTCTAGGTGATTTTGATACACACTAAAGTTTGAGACCCACTGTTTTATGTCAACGGACCCCTTTTCTCATGTTGAAATTTCCTGGAGAGCTTATAAAAGTTCTGATGCCTAGGCTGTACCACAGACCAATTAAACAGGAATCTTTGGAGATGGGACTCGGGATGCAGTAAAATAAAGTTCATCAGGTGACTCCAGTGTGCAACCTCTGTTGAAAAGTGTTCTTGGCATTTAAACACAGATGCTACTTAAATTTTTAAACTATATACAGGCATTACTCCAGTCAAAAAACAATAACTTTACTTTGGCCTTTTGAAAGTGCAGCTCCCTGAGTTGCCACAAGTATAAATGTGGAGTAAGAAATGGAGCATTTTTTGGCTCCTGATTTGCTAAGGACTGACCATCCTCCAGCAAAATGTATGATTAGTGGGTTTTTCACTTTATTAAATTAGAACCAAATCACAGGACGTTGAATCTGAAAGGGAACCAGGAAAATTCTAGGATCAATCTGTGTTAGAGATGAAGAAAATCAAGGCTCAGAGAGGTGAGCTAACTTAACCAAGTTCAAAGGCAGTCTGTTTCCTTTGACTATTTCTACTACATGAATACATAAAAAACAAGTCTTTTTATTTCAGTCTTCCGTGTTCTCTTTTTTGGCCTTGAATAAAAATCAGAAGAACTGAAGGGTATTGCAAACACCATCATTGGTATTGGAAGGTTCCACAGAAAATCTGAGAAAGACCTTATATCAAATCCAATGATAGGAGCCCTTCTGAGACTACTTCTAATAGTTGTAAACTAGAGAAGTATGTTTTTTGACTGTACAATGTATTGTGTATACAATTTTTAAATTTTTGTTTAAAGAAATGAAACAGCATAAAGAATGATGTCAAGTATAGGAGGGAGTGGAGTTTTATGTTGAAGTAATATAGACTTTCTTCTAGTCAGTTTTAGTTGGAATTTATCTTTGGACAAATGAAAGTTTTCCCCATTCATTCAGCAAAATAGTAAATGAGGGTCAACTGTGTGCTAGGTGCTGAAGATACAAAGATAAATAAGATTTAGTCACTCTAAGATGAAATAGTGGAGAAGTATTTACTTGGTGATCCTGATGTTAAAGTATTTCTCTAACTTCACCTAGAAGTTGAAGATTGAGTTATGAAGCTCTCTTCTCTATCACCTATGATACGTTTAGAGTTGGCTGCTCTCCTGGGGTATTAAGCCCCTTTTTGCTGTTCCTCTTTTAGCTGTAAATCCTTTTGAAACCAGCACTCATATTCAAACGAGCAATTATGTGCAAAAGGAAGATTCAGTATTTTAAGGTTCTGTTCTGATCGGAACCAAGTTCATAACTGCCATAGGCTCTTGTTTGATTTGATGTTTATATCTAGAATGCAAAGCCTTGATGTGCTAACCTAATACATTTGATGTTACTGTAATTTCCTGTGCTTCTTCAAAGGAATCAAGTTATAGCAAACACTAGGTCCTTTTTTTCTACAAATTTTCCTCACTGTTCACTTTTTTTTTTGCAGGGGGAAAAGGGAAGGGGAGAAAGCTGAAGTATGTTTTCAAATGCAAGTTAATCATTGAGTTGTTAAAAAACTTTGTATTTGATGTAACCATTAAATTGACCAATCACAGGAAAATGGTATGATCATTCTTCCTAGTTTGTGGATTTGCAAATGGAGACACAGGTTTGAATCCCATTTTAATCCTGTATCTGCAATGCTGATTTGTATATAGTTACTGGATATATATGCATTTTACCCCCAAGTACCAATACTTTTATAACTAAGAGTATTTTCCTTAGTCCTATAACTAAGATTATATTCCTTAGGAACCTTGTTTTGTTTCCTTTCTACTTTGATTCTAATGAACATTGCATCCTTGGATATAAACAGCAGTTTCTCAGATCAGATAGATGCTCTATAGCAACTTGGAATACATATGGACATAAAACCATATCTTCTAGAGTCTATCACTACAGATTAAACATTTTAATACAGCCATCACAATCTATGATACTATCTCCTACACTTTACTATTTGATACCAGATATAGTATATGAGATAGTATGTGCAAGTATCTGACTGTGGCTAGCCCAGTATAGGTATTCTATAAAAACTTGTTGAATTTGTCACTGAATCTTTACAAGCCTTTTTTTTTTTTTTCACCTTATTCTGGAGACTGTTGATTAAATTTTTGTTTAAAGAAATGCAACAGCAACAGCATAAAGAATGATGTCAAGTGTAGGAGGGAGTGGAGTTTTATGTTGACCCAATATAGATTTTCTGCTAGCCTCTTAAATGTAACAACTGTGACAAAATAATATAAAGAGGAAAGGAAGAAATCTAAATGACCAATTTGAGGCTTGGATGCAGAAGATAAGGAATGGGGCACTACCCTTTGCTGCTAAAAATAATTGGCTAACAATTATTGAACTCTGCCAATATTTTAGCTATTGTTCTAACCCTTTACATGTATTCATTTAAGCCTCAAACAACTCCAAGGTAAATGCTGCTGTTCTCTTAGACGTGAGCTAAGTGAGTCATAGTGAGGCAAGTAACTTGTCCGGGTTACACAGCTATTAAGTGCCAGAGCTGGGATTTAAACCAAAGTAGTCTGGCTCCAGGATTTGCATGTACAGCTATAACGCCATACTGCCTCTACTCTTCATGGTGCCAGGCATTGCATTAGGCAGCCCTTTTACATAACTAATTTCAACAGATCCTCACAATTATGCAAGGCAGTATTATTTCCATTTTTATAGATGAGGTAATTCGAGGCTGAAAGAAGTTAATAATAAGCTACATAGCTAAGTCAGTGCCAGACCTAGAAATTTATCCCAAGCCAACTGAGTAGTCCACTTCTCTTCCCACCATTCTAGAAAATTAAAGTTTATTGTTTTGAATTTGATTCAACTATGCTATGATTTAAATATGCCTTCCATTATGGATAATACAGGAAATGACTACCATAGAGTAAATGTTCTATAACAATGTCAGTGGCATTCTGTATTTGTGTACAATGTTTGAAAGCCGTTGCCAACATTTACTATCTTACCTGTATCTCCTCCATCCCTCAAAACCTTATAAGATACACAGGAAACAGAAATGGGTTTGTACCTCACAGGATGAATAAGAATTTGTCAGAATAAAATATTGATCTTTAGCCTAAGTTAGTTTGCATATAGCTAACTTTGATATGAAGAGAAAAGGCAATTTACATTGGTCATTATTGCTCTACCACATGGCTCAAACAAAGTTCAGATCTATTTAAATTCTAATCGAATTTAAGAATTCTGGAGTCAAAGGAGTTAGTCTATAACTAGTGTGTACAGAATGGCCATTTTCTTCCTTGCTGTTGCCCATCAATTACATAAAAAACCACCCCAAAACTCTGGCTTAAAACAATATATTTTTTTAAAAGATTTTATGGGCAGACTGTTTCTACTGCTGATACCACCTGAGGTGACTTATGCAGCTTGTAGTCATCTGATGGCTGACCCACAGGGGTGGGTAGTCCAAGATGGCCTCTCTGACACGTCTGGCTATTGACTGAGGTGCTTTGGTTCTCCTCCTCCTAGCCCTTCATCTTCCAGTAGGCTAGATTGGGCTTCTTCACAGAATGGAGGTCTCAGGGCATCCTTCTAAGAAGGTAAGCCCCAGTGTACAAGCACTCATCAAGCCTTTGCATATGTCACATTTGCTGATGTCTTATTGGCCAGAGCAAGTCATATGGTAAAGCCCAGAGTTGTTATGAGAGGGGACTTAAACTTCACCTTTTGATGGGAATAGTGCAAAGAATTTATGGCCATTTTTAAACCCCCACAGAAAGAAACCAAACTTTAACAAAGACCAGAGATCTGCAAACTTTTTCTTAAAGGGCCTGATAACAAATATTTTAGGCTTGCAGGCCTTGAGTCTTTGCATCTGTAGTGGGAAAGCAACCACAGATAATATGTAAACAAAAGGTTATGGCTGTGTTGCAATAAAACTTCATTTACAAAACCAGGAGGCTCTGCTGGACTAGTTTGAGGACCCCTGGTA
Source organism: Tolypeutes matacus (assembly GCA_026826555.1). Classification (NCBI taxonomy): domain Eukaryota; kingdom Metazoa; phylum Chordata; class Mammalia; order Cingulata; family Chlamyphoridae; genus Tolypeutes; species Tolypeutes matacus. Next base: position 159,268 of record JAKSZT010054194.1, read on the forward strand.
AAGACAATTGCAGGTTAGTATTGGCCTTTAGGGGTAAAAATTAAGAGAGGAAAGCCCCCTGGTTCTTTCAAGTTCCAAATTGAACACTGATGTATAGTATTTCCGAGGAATGGCACTTTTTAAAAACTTTTTAAGAAATTAAAGCCAGGGAAAGGCCAACCAAAATTTCTCCTCATGTATTTTGAAAATGTACTGAAGGGTGGCCATTGTCAGTCATGACTGAGGACCCATCGTGGCCAGGATACCTTACAAGATTCAAGAATTCACATAAAAATAATAGCCATATGGAATAGTTACTAAGAACTTTATGGAACTTATTTAATGTTTAAAATAACCCTATTAGGTCAAAATTACTCCCCTCTTTATAAATATGGAAAAATAGAACTTTAGAGATGAGAAATTATTTCCATAGGTACTGTGAGAATTTAAGAGACAAAATTTGAAATCGAAACCAGAACTTTTTTACGTGCTTTTTCTGTACCACAGTACCCTTGTCTTTTAAATTTATACTAAGAGAAAAATATGTAGGAAAAACAACTTATTCATGGAAAATTTATTTGCTGATAATCACAGAAAACTCTCTTCAGGTACAGATAGAAAATAGGGAATGAGACAGTAATGGTAGTTTTCTACAACCACTATTGTAATGGGTTCTATGCCCCCTCTAATTTCTCCATTTTCACTAACTCCACAGAAATGATTGAGCTATCCATAGGTAATTGGAACTATCCAGAAAACAGTCAAGAACAGAGAACAAAGCAAACAAAAAAATTGAAAAACCCAAGCAGGAAAGCCATCACAAAACCCATGCACAATACCCTTAATTTTATTTTATGTACCTTTCTAACGAGTTTGATTAGCTGGTTTCCCAACCCATAATAAATCAAAATAGTTTTTTTAAAATAATGGCTAGCTCCATTGCATGATAGGGCCTGGCATTGTATACCTACCTGCCAGAGCCCCAAACAATTAACTGGGAGTTATTCTTCCATGTCATGACTTTCATTTATCCTCAACCACAGTGAGGTAGCATTTCAAACTTTGTGCATGAGGTCAGTGTTTAAATAGGAAGCACTCTATAGAAAAGAGGTTTTAAACCAGCTTTGCTTGACAGCAACTATTATCTAAAGCAAAGACCATTGATCTGTCTTTAGTACCTCCAGCTGTATCAAGTGACCCTGGATACCCTACAGGGAAACTACTGTCCTTGAGCCTGTTAACTTGGATCATCTGTTTGCTTTATGCATATTCTAATTCCCATTGACCATTATCAACTGTGTACATACTTTGTTCCTTCTTTTAAAATAAAAATTTATTGAAGTATGTCATTTATACATGAACATACGTAAACAATAAATGTATAGTAAAATTTGTGAATTTACAAACCAAACATGTATATCATCATACAAGGCTCCCATACATCTCTCCACCACCAACATCTTGCACTGTTCTGAAACATTTGTTACAAACTATGCAAGAGAATTGTCAAAATATTTATACTTATAGTAATATTTAGCCCATATCTAACATTTGGTATGTTTTTCCCTCAACCCACCCAATTATTAACACCCTACATTAGTGCTATATAATTGTTATCATTCAGGATAAAACGTTCTCATATTTGTCCAGTTATGCATGGTCCATCATCTACCACTGGAGTCCCTGTGTTATACAGTCCCACGTTTTATACAATCCATTCAAAGTGTACACTTAGTGGCTTTCATTTTCATCACCGAGTTGTGCTGTCGTCACCTCAGCCCATTTCAGAACATTTTCATTACTCCAAAAGGAAAAATCCCATATCCGTCTATACCCCCCTATTGTCCCTTAGTATTGAAAAAAATCTTGCCATTGTTGCAAAATACTGCAATATTACTATTAACTATCATCCATAAGTTTCATTACTTGTAATTTTCCCATGTATCACCATATTCTAAGCATTGTAAAAGAAGAGCAGTCATCTTTATACTATTAACCACAATCTTCATCCACCAGAGATTACTGTTATACAGTCCCTAGATTATTCTCTAGTTTCCTTTCAATTGACATTTACTTCCACATATTACCTCTTTCAGCCACAATCTCATTTATAAATTAGCAGTCTTAGTTACACTTATTTAAAGTGTTACTCTTAGCTCTATTCATTTCCACGCTTTTACAGTTAACATTTTTAATAATGCTACATACATTAAGCTTCATCTCCCATTCTAAACCCACCTTCTATAGCCTAGTAACCTATACTCGAGTTTACTTCTTTGAGTCTGCTCATCGTATTTAATTCATATTAGTGAGACCATACAATATTTGTCTTTATGACTGACTTATTTCACTCAACATAATATCTTGTAGGTTCATCCATGCTGTCATATGCATCCCAATTTCATTTCTTCTTAGAGCTGAATAGTATTCCATTGTGTGTATATACCACATTTTGTTTATCCTTTCATCAATTGATGGACATGGGCTGGTTCCATATTTTAGCATTTGTGAATAATGTTGTTATGAACACCAGTGTGCAAATGTCAGTTTGCATCTTTATCCCTACTGACAGAATTGCTAGATCATACAGCAGTTCTATATTCAGCTTGGATAGCTTAGCTGTTATCTAGTGATGCTGAGCATTTTTGCCTGTGCTTTCTGGCCATTTGTATATCCTCTTTGGAGAAATGTCTATTCAAGTCTTTTGCACATATTTTTTAATAGGGTTGCTTGTCTTTTTATTGTTGAGTTGTATGATCCTATATAACATGGAGATCAGACTCTTATCAGATATGTGGTTTCCGAAAATTTTCTTTCATTGAATAGGCTGCCTTTTCACATCCTTAACAAAATCATTTGAAGAACCAAAATTTACTTTTGAGGTCCCATTTATCTATTTTTTCTTTCATTGCCCATGCTTAGGGTGTAAGGTTTAAGAAACCACCACCTACCACAAGATCTTAAAGATGTTTTCCCTACATTTTCTTCTAAGACTTTTATGGTTGTAGCTTTTATTTTTATTTTTATTTTTTACTTTTTGCCGGGAGGTACCGGGGATCGAACCCCGGTCTCTCCATATGGTAGACGGACGCCGAACCTCTTGAGCCACATCCGTTTCCCTGGTTGTAGCTTTTATATTTAGGTCCTTAATCCATTTTGAGTTAATTTTTGTATAAGGTATGAGATAGGGGTCTTCTTTTTTTCTTTTGGATATGGCTATCCAGTTCTCCCAGCACCATTTGTTTAGTAGACTGTTTTGGCCCAGCTGGGTGGACTTAACAGCGTTGTTAAAAATCACTTGACCATAGATGTGAGGTCTATTTCTGAGTTCTCAATTTGGTTCCATTGGTCAGTCTATCTTTATGCCAGTACCATGCTGTTTTTACCACTGTAGGTAAGTAATATGCTTTAAAAGTCAGGAAGTGAGAGTCCTCCAACTTTTTTTTTTTTTTTAAGACATTTTTGGCTATTCGGGGCTCCTTACCCTTCCAAATAAATTTGATAATTGGCTCTTCCATTTCTGTAAAAAGGGATGTTGGAATTTTTATTGGGATTGCATTGAATCTGTAAATCAGCTTTGGTAGAATTGCCATCTTAATGATATTTAGTCTTCCAGGCCATGAACATCTATTCAAGTCTTCAGTTTCTTTTAGAAATGTTTTTTTATTTTTTATTTTTTTATTTTCTGAATACAGTCCTTTATGTCCTTGGTTAACTTTATCCCTAACTATTTGATTCTTTTTTTTTTTTTAAGATTTTATTTATTTATTCATTTATCCCCCCCTTGCTGCTTGTGCTCGCTGGGTCAGCTAACCACGCTGCGCGGGCGGGCTTGCCTTCACCAGGAGGCCCCAGGAACCGAACCCGGGGCCTCCCATATGGTAAAAGGGAGCCCTACTGATTGAGCCACAGCCGCTTCCCTATTTGATTCTTTTAGTCGCTATTATAAATGGAATTTTTTTTCTGATTCCTCCTCAGATTACTCATCCACAGTGTACAGAAACACTACTGATATTTGCGAATTAATCTTGTATCCCGCCACTTTGCTGAACTTGTCTATTAGTTCTAGTAGCTTTGTTGTGGGTTTTTCGGGATTTTCTATATGTAGGAACATATAGCGAATAGCAAAAGTTTTACTTCTTTCTTTCCTGTTTGGGTGGCTTTTATTTCTTTATCTAGCCTAATTGCTCTAGCTAGAACTTCTAGCACAATATTGAAAAACAGTGGTGACAGTGGGCATCCTTGTCTTGTTCCTGACCTCAGTGGGAAAGCTTTCAGTCTTTCACTGAAAGACTGAATGTTAGCTCTAGCTTTTGCATACATGCACTTTACTTTATTGAGAAAGTTTCCTTCTATTCCTGCTGGCCAAATTCACTGAAGAGAAACCACTCTCCTCCCTTTGCCATACCTTCCCTTTTCCCAGGGAGGAAGATGTCTGTTCTCCTCTCAGTTGGCTGCAGTGAACCAATGGTTTTATCTAGGCTGCACACCTTGAAAGCGGGGGATGGGTGCCCTCAGCGGTGGCAGGGGCAGGGGGGTGTTAGTAACTTATGACTGTAATTTCACTTCTTAGTCTGTCTGTCCCTCACCCTCCTGGGGGTTGCACAGCACTGTCCTAGTTTGCTGATCCCCAGAGCAGGTCCCTCAGACAGCTTTTGGTCCTTTCTCTGTTGTTTTTGAGAGAAAGCTGAGCCCTGCCTGCTTATTCTGACCATCTTCCCGGAACTCCTCCATGCATTGTTCCTTGAATCTTAGTCCAGGCTACTTCCAATTTCACTTGGTCCACTGTATTAGTTTCCTAACTCCCCTCCACTGGGTCCCTTTCAATTTGCTCTCCACAGAATATCAAAGGAGATCCTGGTAAAACATAGATTTGATCATGTCTTCTGTCCTTTAATTTAAAATCCCTTAGAGAAGCTTCCCATTGCTCTTAGGATACAGTCAAAATACTTAGCATAACTTATATCTACCTCCTGCCTGTTTCTCCAAACTTATTTCATCCATGTTCCACCCCTTCTCTCTAATCCCATTCTCACCCGCCTATCAGTCACTCAAAAAATTACCTCAAGAGTTTCCGACAAACTCTAATGGTCTGTTTTGTCTCCCTCCCTTTTTCTGGCTAAATTCTCTTAGTGTCCTTTCCTTGGTAAAGCATTCTCTGCCCTCTTTCCCTTTCAAGTTTGCCTGGTCCTGAGAGAAAAGGCACTTTAAGCTTCATTCCCTAGAGATATCCTCCTCTTCTCCTCTTCCCTCAGGTCACATTGCACTTTTGGGAGCTTTTCCCCGTAGCCCAATTTGCATCTGCAAAAACCTCCACAAATTAATCTTTTAAAACCTAGCCTCTCAGGTTAGCCCAACCAAATACCAACTACTTACTCATTTACATTTGCTTTTGAATGTGCCTTCTCCTTATTGCTTTAGTCCCCAAGTCTTCCCCTTGAGTTTTCAAATTTTCCCTGCACATTAACTCTTGGGCTACAGAGGAATTGACAATTTTTTTTAAGGGACACCCAACATAGACAGTGAAGAGCTTTGCATCCAGAGAGGACATAAAGGATAGACCACAAGAACTTAAATGCTTCCAGAATACTCCAAACAGATGGTAAAGAAGTCTTTGATTTCAGCTCTGTCATATTGTTTATGAACATAGAGTCTCAACATAGTTTGTGACATAGTCAGAGGAAAAAGGCTCTTGAATCCAGGAAACGATAAATTTCTTTAAGGCACCAATAAAAGTAACTGTATAATAATCTCCATAAAGATCATAGAGGAAGCATAAAGTTTCTCATGGTGGTAGAGGATGCAAGAAACAAGTGATAGCTGGAAAATGTGCTTATTAAAAATTTTTTTGTGTGTGTGTATGTGATACTGGGGCTGAGGATTGAAACCGGGACCTCATATGTGAGAAGCTGGGGCTCAATCACTGAGCCACATTGGCCCCCCTGAGTTGGTTAGTTCATTTGCTTGTTGTTTTTGTTTTTAGGAGGCACTGGGGACCTAATCTGGGACCTCCCAAATGGGAAGCAGGTGCTCAACCACTTGAGCCACATCTGTTCCCTAAAATTTCTTCACTTAAGCAGCTTTGAAAATTCTAAAACTAATTGAGCTGGTTTTCTATTAATCTAATTTTAGAAGTTTACTCTGCATTTAGTTCCCTGAAGTAGCTTAACCAGACCTTCTCAGCTGTGCTTACAGGAATAAGATAACATCTCAAAGCAAAAGATGACAGAATGGTGTAAATCTGTAACTTTCCTTAGAGACAAAACGCTTGATATCCTTGAGCAGTTGTTGGGAAAGGAGTCATGAAGTCTTCTCCCCTACCCCTCTCTTTTTGTCTATAAAAACCATAGTTCCCACTCTCACTTTGAACTGGTTTTGGGACAATTTCTCCAGTTCCTTGCTTGTGCACTCACTCACAATAAATCACCTTCTCACTAAGAGACATGTTTCTCCTTTGTAGCACTGGGTCAGGAAACCTATCTATTGGAAATAGCCGTCCTTATGGTAACACAAGTGTAACTTAATATGGCTGTAATTGGCCAGAAGATGCTGGAGTCGGTATACGAGAAAATTTTAGAAACATCACTGCATATTGTTAGGCCCAGGGCTCTCATCTTGCCATGCCCCCCACCTTCATCTCCCCTCCCTCCTCCTTCTCCCTTGCAGCTGTGTATCCCTAATTGGTATAAAACCAGAGTTCCTGCCTCCACTCCCTTGCCTAAGGATTTCTGCTGATAGGAGAGTAGCAACCCACCCCCTCAGAGAAATGGTAACACCTAGAATGCAGGTGGAACTACAAAGTTGACATGAGTTATCATGACCTGACCCTAAAACTACAAAGCTAGTATAAACCATCACAACCTAGCCCTTTGTAGTCTAGCCCCAGAACAAGTTATGAAAACTCTTCTCTTCCCCTCCCTTGGGGCTGCTGTCCACTCAGACGCAGCCTGCCAGCTAAGTAAGCTCTTTCATTAAAAGCTTTGCTTGAATGGACATCGTCTCCCAGTCTGATTTCTAAGACGCCTCCCTTCTTCGGCTTCTCTCCAAACCTAACACATATAATGTAAAATTTCAATTTTTATTTCTCTGATTTGGAGGTTATTCAAAATAGTGTTATTTGATTTTAAAGTTATTGAGGAAGTAGATTCATTTTTGCGAGGCCAAATTCTTGGTTTTTAGGAAAGTGTTATGCATAATATTTTACTAATTTTTTTAAACCAGATTGACAACATATGTTATACAAGCACTTAAAACAAAACAAAATCACACACACAGAGCCTTTTTTAAAGGGTTGTTTTTTCAAAAAGTTTAACTTTTTGATGAAAGTGCACTTGCTCTGAATTCAAACGTCTTTACATTTCTAAATATAAGTTTTTCTGGAACTTTTTAAAAAAGCACAAAATTTAATAAACTAGTGTTTCCCCACTTATGTGTATCACAAAAACACAAATCCATCAACCCCAAAAAGGAAACCCTAGTAAACTCAATTGGCACTGCTTTCAGATGGAGCTTAGACCTCTGGCAGCTGGAAGGTTAAAGTTTTCCAGCTCTGCTCTACCTGATGGAATATGTTGTAACCTAGACGTTAGTCAAGGCACAGAACGTCGGAGAAACCGGTTTCCATATCAGTTTAAAGGTAACTAAGATTCCATTGTATGCATATACCACATTAAAAAAAAAAAAAAAAAGGTAACTAAGAGCCCAATTCAAGTTAATTCCTAACGTCCGATTGCACGGCTGCATGCGACTAAACCTATGACGCTCGAATTTCCCGGCGGACGCTCGAGCATGTTACGATGGATCGATTGCTTTTGCCTGGCGGAGGCTACTAAGGTGAGGACGCGCACCCGGAAGCACAGGAAAGGACGTCCCAGGCTGAGAGAGAGCTTGCGCCGCTGAAATTCGCGAGCTGGGCGTCCAGGTGGGAAGGAGGGTTCACTCATGTTTGCACCCGCGGTGTTGCGCGCTTTGCGCAAAAACAAGACCCTTCGCTATGGAGTCCCCATGATGGTGAGTGGAAACCTGAGCAAAAAATGTGGGGGCGGGATTCGGAAGGGGTAGGACCTCCTGAGGGACGGAATCACGAGTTCGTAGCCCTTCTAGTTTCCTCTTTCCGCCTGGAGTATGATCTCGGATCCCTTTTTACTTCCCTGGTAGCTACTAGGATCTTGTCTTTTATGAGTGTCATCTTCTCCATCGTCAAACGCGGTCGTTGTTGCTATCACCTTTTCACAGTTGAAAAAACAACCTTAGAGGGCGATATCAGAACCAGATTGACTCAAATCTAAATGATAAGAAAGCCTGCATTCTTCCACTACAATATGATGTTTCTATGGATCACTCAGACTAAATGTAGTTATTTAACAACACAAAAACAATTTTGGGCTTCTCCATGTTTCCGGCTTCTTAGTTCGTGAATCGGCTTAATTCTTCCAGGGTTGTGATGAGTTAAATCTTTGTGGATAAAGTGTTTAGCATGGTGTCTGTCACATTGTAGAGGTCCTCCAATGGTCACTGTTTATATTTCTAAAGCACTTCGGAAGTGGTTTTAGTGTTAATATGTTTGCGTCCTGTTCTACGTCGAGTTCCCTGAAGAGCTCATTTGTCTTCAAGATGCAGATCAAGGTCGACACAATGACCTCTCAAAGTTGGAAACTTTTATTATTATGAAACTCGTAATTTTTAAATTTATATTTTTAAAAGAGATTAAAGGTAACTGTTTGTCTTTATAAGATAATGTAATTATATTTGTACAGATATAAAAGCATATGTAAAAACTGTTCTCCCTACACATTCTTCCCGAAATCCAGGGCCATACAGAAGCATAGTAATTGTGTTCAACTACACAACTGAGTTAAGGTAACCAGTATGTCACAAGAGAAGCCAGTTTGATTTTGTTTTTTACCTTTCAAAATCACCAAAGTCAGGGTCTTAAAACCACTGTACACTGACATACCTTCTAGAGGTTTCCTTGTTTTACTTCAAGGCTGGAAAGTATTACAGGAGCTCTTCTCCCAAGCGTATAACCCTAGACTGCTCTCTATGTTGTATACTGGGTCCTAGGCAACCATATTTCTGAATTCAATACTTTAAAACCCATCACAACTGGAAAGAACTCAAAAGAACATTCTTTTCATTTATCAGTCAGATATGTCCTAATTACTGCATTTCTCTTCAAGTTGAAATATTTTCTTTCTTGGAAAAATATCAACGCTTCATAGGAATCTTCGACAACATACAGAAGAGGACTTAGAATACCAGGTATATGCTAATAATACTGCCCTTCCCTTTTTTTGCAAACCATTTGAAAAACAGGATTGACACTTCAATTTCCTCACTACCCATGTAGTCCCCACATTTACCTTTCTAATGTTATCAGTGACCTAAATCTAAAACATATTTCCTTTTTTCCCCAACCAGAGTATTCTGCGGTATGTGCTTCAATTGATCACTCCCTGCTTTTTTTTTTTTTAATTTATTGTGGTAACATATATGCAACATAAAATTTCCCATTTTAGCCATTTACCAGTGTTCAATTTAGTAATGTTAATTATTGTGCTACCATCATCACCATCCAGTTACCAAAACTTTTCCTGATCGATGGTTCCTGAACAGAAACTCGGTGTTCCGTTAAGCATTAACCTCCCCATTTCTCCCCACCCTCACCCCAACACTGCTCCTGGTAACCTGTATCTACTTTCTCTCTCTGAATTTACTTATTCTAGCTATTTCATGTCAGTGGAATCATACAATAGCTATCCTTTGTTTCTGGGCTATTTCTCTCAATATGATGTCCTCAGTAAATATTCATCCATGTTTTAGCATGCATCAGAACTTCATTCCTCTTTAAGGCTAAATAATATTCCATTTTATGTATATACCACATTTTATTTATCCATTCATCTGTTAATGGACACATGTGTTGCTTCCACCTTTTGGCTGTTATGAATAATGCTGCTATGAGCACTATTGTGCAAATATCTGTTCAATTCCCTGCTTTCAATTCTTTTGGGTATATACCTAGAAGTGGGATTGCCGGGTCATATGGTAAGTCTATACTTAGCTTTCTGAGGAACTGCCAGACTGTTTTCCACAGTAGCTGCACCATTTTACATTCCACCCAACAGTGAAGGAGGGTTCTGTGTCCTTGCTAACACTTGATCTTTTCAGTTTTTTTAAAAATGGCCATATTCTAGTCAGTGTGAAATAGTATCTCATTATGGTTTTGATTTTCATTTCCCCAAAGGCTAGTGAAGTTGGGTATCTTTTTATGTGCTTATTGGCCTTTTGTATATCTTCTTTGGAGAAATGTCTTTTCAGATCCTTTGCCCATTTTTTAATTGAGATGTTTGTGTTTTTTTGTTGAGTTTTAGGGGTTCTTTATATATTCTGAATATTAAACCCTTATTGGATATGTGGTTTCCAAATATTTTCTTCCATTCTGTAAGTTGTCTTACTCCCTGCTTTTTTTTTTTAAGATTTATTTATTCTCCCCCCCCCACCCCCTCCCCGTTGTTTTTGTGCTCGCTGTCTGCTCTGTGTGTTCTTCTGTGTCTGCTTGTCTTCTCTTTAAGTGGCACTGGGAACCGATCCTGGGACCTTCCAGAGTGGAGAGAGGCTGCTCAATATCTTGCGCCACCTCAGCTCCCTGGTCTGCTGCATCTCTTAGTGTCTCTCTTCTGTGTCTTTTTTTGTTGCTTCATCTTGCTCCACGAGCTCTCTGCACGGGCCAGCACTCCTGCGCGGGCCAACACTCCGCATGGGTCAGTACATCCATGTGGGCCAGCTCACGGCTCGGGTCATCTCTTGGCATAAGCCAGTTTGTTTTTCACCAAGAGGCCCCAGGAATTGAACCCTGGACCTCCCATATCACTTGAGTCCACATCCGATTCCCATACTCCCTGCTTTTTGAAAGTTCTCATCTTACATGAATCGTCTGTTCTTTCAATGTCTTTCCAACTATCTAGCAACTTTTTTTTTTTCCATTCTGCTTCATGGCCTTCCTTTGGCCTAACGCACTTAAGTCAAGCTTGTTCAAAACTGAACTTAATTTCTTCTCCACGCTTGGTTTCACTTCCATATTCATCATCCACCAAAAACAGCACCCGGATCTTTTTTTTTTTTTTTTTTTTACCGGGAGGTCCTGGGGATCGAACCCAGGTCCCTCCATATGGGAGACGGACGCCCAACCATTTGAGCCACATCCATCCCCCTGAGCCACATCCGTCCCCCCAGCACCCAGATCTTAATTTATTTTGTCTCTTAAATGTGTCTCCATTCTGTCGACTATTTTACATTCCACCGCCTTAATTTAGTACTCAGCCATTTCTCAACATTTATTTCTTCAAATATCTCACTAATTTCCTTGTCTCCAATCTACTCTTCATCACTTTTATCTAAATTGAGTTTTCTCAAATATAAGTCTGATTTTAAAAGACAACTTTTAAAATCCTTTGGAAATTTCCCCAGTGTATAAAGAATAAAATCTAAACTCCTTGGCCTGACATACAAAATGTGTGGCCTGATTTTTTTTTTTTTTTTTTTTTTGCTTAGCCTCATTTCTAGCCATTTTTTTGCTTTGTGCCATTTTGTGCTTTGCACAGTTTTAGCTCTGCTGAACTTTTTCAGATAGCTCTAGAAACATGTTCTCTGGGGTCTCTTTCTTCCTTTTCTTAACTTTTTATTTTGAAATAATTATATATTCACAAGAAGTTACAAAAAAATGTAGAGGGAGGTTCCATATACCCTTCACTCAGTTCTGCCCAGTTGTAACATTTTACATAACTATAGTACAATACTGAAACCAGAAATTGATACTCATACAATCCACAGGGCTTATTCAGATTTCACCAGTTCACATACACTCATTTGTGTGTGTGTGTATATAATTCTGTGCAAGTTTGTCACGTATAGATTCATATAATACCACCACTATCAAGATAAAGAACCGTTCCATTACAAGATTGCTTCCTGAAACCCCTTATTAGCCACACCTACCCACTGCCATCCCTAACCCCTGGCAAACACTTATCTGTTCTCCAACTTTATAATTTTATTTAAAAAATGTTATGTAATGGAATCATACAGTAGGCAACCTTTGGTACTGTTCCTCTTCCCCTCACCCCCACTGACTATAATTCCCTTTAGATTCATCCCATTAGTGGCCTCTATCCATAATTTGTTCCTTTTTATTGATGAGTAGTAGTCCAGGATAGGGATGTACTAGTTTGTTTAGTGATTCCCCTTTGAAGGACATCCGGGTTGTTTCCAGTTGGGGCTATTATAAATAACACTGCTATGAACATTTGTGTACAGGTTTTTGTGTGAACATAACCTTTTATTTCTCTGAGATAAATACCCAAGCGTATAATTTCTGAGCAGTTTGATAAATGCATGATTAGTTTTACAAGAAACTGTTACGCTGTTTTCCAGAATAGCTGAATCATTTTATTATATATACCCACCAGAAATGTACAAGTGATCTAGTATTTACGTATCAAATTTTTCTTTCATAGCTTTTGCTTTAGATCAAGGCTAAGAATTCTTCTTCTAGCCTGAGTTCCCAAATATCTTCCTGTATTTTTTTTCTAAAAGTGTTAGAGATTTACATTTCACATTTAAGTCTGTGATCCATTTTGAGTTAATTTTTGTATAAGATGAGAGATGTAGGTGGAGTTTTGTTTTTGTTTTTTGGTCTCTGAGTGTCCGGTTGTTCAAGCATCATTTGTTGAAAAGTTTACCCTTCTACTGAAATGCTTTTGCACCTTTGCCAAAAGTTAGTTGGGCATAGTTGAGTGGGTCTACTTCTGGGTTCTTTATTCTGCTCTGTTAATCTATGTGTCTCTCCCTGGACTGTCTTGATTTTTGTAGCTATAAAGTAAAATTGAACATTAGGAAGAGTAATTTCTTCCACTATTCTTTCTCATAATTGTTTTAGCTATTCTAGTTCCTTTTCCTTTCCATATAAACTTTAGAATAATCTTGTCTCTGTCCACAAAACACTTTCCTGGGATTGTGATAGATATTTTATTAAACCTATATATCAATTAGAGGAAAGTTGACATTTTCACAATATTGAGGCTTCTAATCATGAACATGCTTTGTTTCATTTATTTAGGCCTTTGATTTCTTTTATCAGTATTTTGGGATATTCAACATACAAATTCTTTAAATGTTTTTTAGATTTATCTCTAAATATTTCCTTTCTTTTGGCATGATTGTAATGAGATTGTCTTTTTACTTTTAGTTCCTGCATGCTCATTGTTAGTATATAGAAATGTGTTTGATTTTTCTGTATTGATACTGTATTTTGCAGCCTGGCTTGACTTACTTATTAGTCCTTGGAGTATTTTTCCTAGATTTCTTTAGATTTTCTACATAGGCAGTCATGTCATATATCTGCAGATAGGGACAGTTTTACTTCTTCCTTTCCAATTGCCTTTTATTTCTTTTTCCTGCCTTATTGCACTAGCTAGAACTTCCAGTACTATGTTGAAAAAGAGTGGTGTGCAGGCATCATTGTTTTGTTCTTGATCTTAGAGAAAGCATTCCATCTTTTGCCATTTTCTATACTAAAGCTGTAGGTTTTTATAGATGCCCTTCATCAAGCTGAAGAAGTTCACCTCTATTTTAGTTTGTTGAGAGTTTTTATCATGAATGGTTGTCACATTTTGTTAAATGTTTTTTCTGTATCAGTTAGTATGATCATATGAAACTTTAGCCTGTTAAGGCAGATAACATTGATTTTTTAACATTGAACTAGACTTGCATAGCTGGAATAAATACCACTTGGTTGTAGGGTATAGTTCTTTTGAGATGTTGCTGAATTTAAATGCAAATTTTTTGGACAATTTTTACATCTAAGTTTGCATGAGATATTAGTCTGTAGTTTTCTTTTTTTGTACATCTTTGTCGGATTTTGGTATCAGGATAACATTAACCTCATTAAAACAGTTGTGTACATAAAATTGGTGTTAATTTTTCTTTAAATGTTTATGGAATTAGCCAGTGAAATCTTCTGGGACTAAAGATTTCTTTTGGGGGAGCTTTTTAATTATGATTGCAATTTCTTCAGTGGTATAGGACTAATTAGATTATGTAGTTCATGTTGGTTGAATTTTGGTAGTGTATTGGTTTTGAGTAATTGGTCTGTTTTCTTCTAGTTGCTTCATTTATGAGCATAAAATTGTTCATAGCATTCACTTGTCCTTTTTAAGAAAATAGCTTTGTTGAGATATAATTACATACTAAGCATTTCACTCAAAGTATACAATCAGTGTTTTTAGTAAATTCACAGTTATGCAGTCCTTGCTACAATTTAATTTTTAAAAACTTGTCACACCAAAAAGAAATCCCATACCTGATAGCAGTTCCTTCCCATTCTCTTTTTTAAAATTTTTATTTATTTTTTAAAATTTTATTTTTAAAGAAACTTTAGATTACATCAATGATAACATTGTAGATGTAGGGGGTACCCATATACCCCACCCCCTCCTCCTGTCTCACTTCTCCCCATTAACATCTTTGATTAGTGTGGTACATTTGTTACAGTTGAGGAACTCATATTGAAGCATTGCTACTAACCATGGTCAGTAGTTTACATTATAATTTACACTTTGCACTGCACATTTTTATAGGTTTTGACAAAAAAATATAATGGCTATATCCGACATTGCAGGGTCATTCAGAACAATTCCCATTCTCTTCTATTCCCCATCCCAAACACACACAGAAGCCCTAGGCAACCACTAATTTACCTTTTGTTTCTATAGATATGCCTATTCTGTAAATTTTATATTAGAATAATACAACATGTGCTCTTTTGTGATTGGCTTCTTCCACTTAACAGAATGTTTTTAAGGTTCATTCATATAACATGTCAATACTTCATTCCATTTTATAGTAAAATAATATTCCATTGTTTAGATCTAACATGTTTTTTAATCTATTTATCTATTAGTAGACATATTTGGGTTATTTGAGTTTTTGGCTATTGTGAATAATACTGCTGTGAACATTCATGTACAAGTT
The DNA here is from genome assembly GCA_026826555.1 of Tolypeutes matacus. Classification (NCBI taxonomy): domain Eukaryota; kingdom Metazoa; phylum Chordata; class Mammalia; order Cingulata; family Chlamyphoridae; genus Tolypeutes; species Tolypeutes matacus. The sequence continues at coordinate 174,277 of JAKSZT010054194.1, forward strand.
TTTATGAGGATGTGTGTTTTCACTTCTCTTGGGTATATATCTAGGAGTGGAATTGCTGGGTCATATTTAACTTTCTGAGGAACCACTAAATGATTTTCCACAGTGGCTGTATATATGAGGGTTCCAATTTCTCTGCATCCTCACAGACACTTGTTACTTTCCATTGTTTTAATTATACCCTTCCTAATGGATGCGAAGTGGTATCTCGTTATGGTTTTGATTTATCTTAATAACTAATGATGTTGAGCATCTTTTCATGTTTATTGGTTATTTGTATATCTTCTCCAGATAAATATCTATTCAAATCGATTGCCCATTTTTAAATTGGGCTTTTTGTCTTTTTATTGGACAGGCTTCCTTAAACACCTGGAACCAATAAGTCTCCCAGTCTCTGCAAGGGGCTCTGTGTGTGTGTTTGGGTATGCCTTCAATACTCCCCTAGACAGTTTGCAGCCCCATCTTAGGCTTCACTTAGTGCCTGCTTAGAACCCCAAGGTCCAAGAGATGAGAGTTTAGGGCCTTATCAGGTGTTTCCTGAGCATGCCACTGCTTTGGACATGCTCATTGTTCTGTGCATGTGGCCTTAGAGTCCCAGGAATATGTCTGAGCTTTTCAAAGTCCTCTATGGATTTCTCTCTTTTTTTTTTTTTTTTAAAGATACTTAGATTACATAAATGTTACATAAAAAACATAGGGAATTCCCATATGTCCCACTCCCTACCCCTCCCACATTTTTCCACATTAACAACATCATTAGTGTGGTAGATTCGTTACAATTGATGAACACATTTTGAAGTATTGCCACTAAGCATGGATTATAGTTTACATTGTAGTTTACACTCTCTCCTGCACAATTTTGTAGGTTATGGCAAAATATATAATGGCCTGTGTCTGTCATTGCAATATCATTCAGGGCAATTCCAAAGTCCCGAGAATACCCCCATATTACAACTGTTTTTCCCTCTCCCTGCCCTCAGAACCTCCAGTGGCCACTGCCTCCACATCAATGATATGAGTTCTTCCATTGCTAGAATCACAGTAAGTCTGTGGAAGAATACCAGTAAGTCTACTTTAGTCCGTAATTCATTACTCAGTCCTGAGGATTCTGGGATGGTGATGCCCATTCCACCTTTTATTGAGAGGGGACTTCGATCCCACTCTATAAATTTCTTATTCTACATATTTTCCATGTAAGCTTTTTGCTTATCCTGTTGTTTGTCCTGTCATCTACCACCTCAGGCATCCATGACCTAAATAATTGCTATTGATTTTTTTTTTTTTAAACAAACACCTTTTTGGGAAAGTCTGTTTGCATTGGTTAGTATATAGAGTCTGATCACTAAAGACAGCCTTGTCGGTGGGATCTTCCCGGGAACCCCCAGACAGTTCAAATAATGACAGTTGTCTAGGAATGGGATTTTAAGGAGGTCTAAATCCATGCTGTCCCTCCAATATTTGCTAGCCTGCTACTTTTAGCAGGCCTTTGACTGCAGGCTGTTGATTTTCAAAACTATCTTGGAGTTGGTGGGGGTAAGGGAGGTGTGTGGGGGATGGATAGAGCAAGTAAAAAGCCACAAAGTGTGGTTTATTGCTGAAATTCCATCATTTTTGCTCCTCAGGTTGCTGCAGCCTTTATTTAATTTTCAGAGTTTTGAAAAAGTTGATTCTGACATGTTTTTACTAGTGTTCTTGTTGCTCTTATGGAGAAGATTTTCATTCCACCATTCACTGACTTCATCCTTTGGTTCTTTTTTATATCTTTGGTTTTTTTGGTGAGATTTTCTAATTTTTTTATTTGTGTTAAGAACATCTGTAAATGCACATTGAAGTACTTTTATGATGGTTGCTTTAAAATCTTTTCAGATAATTCCAACATCTTGATTTATCTCCATGCTAGCATCTGCTGGTAGTCTTTTTTTTTTTTTTTTTTTTTTAATTTTTTAACTTTATTTTGTACATTTAATAATTGAAAATATAAACAAAAACTTAAAAAGTAAATACAGATGAATAAATATATACATTTCTCAATTAAATGTAATGGACACAAATAGATTTTTTTTTTTTTTAATCAAACAATATATTATACAATATATTTGGTTCATAGTAACGCATTCATACAGTATTTGTCCTTTTGTGTCTGGCTTTCTTCACTCAACATAATGTCCTCCAGGTACATCCATGTTGCCATATGCTTTATGATTTCATTACTTCTTACAGCTGCATAATATTCCATCGTGTGAATAGACCACAGTGTGTTTATCCATTCATCTGTTGATGGACACCTGGGTTGTTTCCAACTTTTGGCAGTGGTGAATAATGTGGCTATGAACATTGGTGTGCAGATGTCTGTTCGTGTCACTGCTTTCAGTTCTTCTGGGTATATACCCAGTAGTGGTATTGCCGGGTCACATGGCAAGTCTATATTCAACTTCTTTAGGAACTGCCAAACAGTCCTCCATAGTGGTTGTACAATCCTGCATTCCCACCAACAGTGAAGAAGTGTTCATATCTCTCCACATCCTCTCCAACACTTGTAGTTCTCTATCTTTTTAATAGTGGCCATTCTGATAGGTGTGAAATGATATCTCATTGTAGTTTTGATTTGCATTTCTTTAATCATGAGTGATGTTGAGCATTTCTTCATGTGTTTTTTTTTGCCATTTGTATTTCTTCTTCAGAGATATGTCTATTCAAGTCTTTGGCCCATTTTGTAACTGGGTCATTTGTCTTTTTATTGTTGAGTTGTAACATCTCTTTATATATCCTGGTTATTAAACCCTTATCAGATATGTGATTTCCAAATATTTTTTCCCATTGAGTTGACTGCCTTTTCACCCTTCTGACAAAGTCCTGTGAGGTGCAAAAGTGTTTAATTTTGAGGAGGTCCCATTTATCTACTTTTTCTTTTGTTGCACGTGCTTTGGGTGTAAGGTCCAAGAAACCACCACCTACTACAAGGTCTTGAAGATGTTTCCCTACATTTTCTTCTAGTAGTTTCATGGTCCTAGCTTTTATATTTAGATCTTTGATCCATTTTGAGTTGATTCTTGTATAGGGGGTGAGATAGGGGTCCTTTTTCATTCTTTTGGTTATAGATATCCAGTTCTCCCAACACCATTTGTTGAAGAGACTGTTTTTCCCATTAGTGTGGGCTTGGTAGGTTTGTCAAAAACCAGTTGACTGTATAGGTAAGGGTATATTTCTGGATTCTCAATTCTATTCCACTGATCGATATGTCTATCTTTATGCCAGTACCATGCTGTTTTGACCACTGTAGCTTTGTAATATGTTTCAAGGTCAGGCAGTGAAATTCCTCCCACATTGCTCTTCTTTTTAGAATACTATTGACTGTTCAGGTGAACTTACCCTTCCAGATGAATTTGGTAATTGCCTTCTCTAATTCTGTAAAGTAAGCTGTTGGGATTTTGATTGGTATTGCATTGAATCTATAAATCAGTTTGGGCAAGATTGACATCTTCACGATATTTATTCTTCCAATCCATGAACACGGAATGTCTTTCCATTTGTTTAGGTCTTTTTAAATTTCTCTTAGCATTGTTTTGTACTTTTCTGCATATAGGTCCTGTACTTCTTTGGTTAAATTAACTCCTAGGTATTTGAGTCTTTTTGTTGCTATTGGAAATGGAATTTTCCTCCTAATTTCCTCCTCAGATTGCTCAGTACTAGTGTACAAAAACATTAGTTTTTTGTGTGTTGATCTTGTATCCTGCCACTTTGCTGAACTCATTTATTACTTCAAGTAGCTTTGTTGTGGATACTTCAGGATTTTCTAAATACAGGATCATGTCATCCGCAAACAGTAAGAGTTTTACTTCCTCTTTTCCTATTTGGATGCCTTTAATTTTTTTGTCTTGTCTAATTGCCCTCGCTAGAACTTCTAGTCCAATGTTGAATAACAATGGTGACAGTGGGCGTCCTTGTCTTGTTCCTGATCTTAGGGGGAAAGTTTTCAACCTTTCCCCATTTAGTATGATGTTGACTATGGGTTTTTCATATATGCCTTTTATCATGTTGAGGAATTTTCCTTTTATTCCTATCTTTTAAGTATTTTTATCAAAAAAGGATGTTGGATTTTGTCGAATGCCTTTTCTGCATCTATTGAGATGATCATGTGTTTTTTCTACTTCAATTTGTTAATGTGGTGTACTACATTGATTGATTTTCTTATGTTGAACCAGCCTTGCATGCCAGGAATAAATCCCACTTGGTCGTGATGTATAAGTCTTTTGATATGCTGTTGGATTCGATTTGCAAGTATTTTGTTGAGAATTTTTGCATCTATGTTCATGAGAGAGATTGGTCTGTAATTTTCTTTTATTGTGGAATCTTTATCTGGCTTTGGTATTAGGGTGATGTTGGCTTCATAAAATGTGTTGAGTAATTTTCCCTGCTCTTCAATTTTTTGGAAGAGTTTAAACAGGATTGGTGTTAATTCTTTTAGAAATGCTTGGTAGAATTCACCTGTGAAGCCATCTAGTCCTGGACTTTTCTTTTCTGGGAGATTTTTGATGACGGATTCAATCTCCTTAATTGTGATTGGTTTGTTAAGTTCTTGTATTTCTTGTAGTGTCAATGTAGGTTGGTTGTGCATTTCTAGAAATTTGTCCATTTCATCTAGGTTGTCTAGTTTGTTGGCATAATACTTTCTCATAATATCCTCTATGATTCTTTTTATTTCTGTGAGGTCATTTGTAATTTCCCCCCTTTCATTTCTGATTGTATTTATTTGCATCTTCTCTCTTTTTTTCTTTGTTAGTCTAGCGAGGGGTTTGTCAATTTTATTGATCTTCTCAAAGAACCAGCTTTTGGTTTTGTTGATTTTCTCTATTGCTTTTTTGTTCTCATTTTCATTTATTTCTGCTCTAATCTTTATTATTTCTTTCCTTCTTTTTGCTTTGGGATTGGTTTGCTGTTCTTTTTCCAGTTTCTCAAGTTGTTCAGTTAAAGCTTTGAGTTTAGCTCTTTCTTGTTTTTTAATATAGGCATTTAGGTCTATAAATTTCCCTTTCAAGACTGCCTTCGCTGTATCCCATAAGGTTTTTTTTTTTTTTTTTTACCGGGAGGTACCGGGGATCGAACCCCTGTCTCTCCATATGGTAGACGGACGCCGAACTTCTTGAGCCACATCCGTTTCCCTGTATCCCATAAGTTTTGATACGTTGTGTTCTCATTTTCATTTGTCTCAATATATTTACTGATTTCACTTGCAATTTCTTCTTTGACCCACCGAATATTTAGGAGTGTGTTGTTCAGTCTCCACACATTTGCAAATTTACTTTTTTCCGGTCTGTTATTGGTTTCTAGTTTCATTCCATTATGATCTGAGAAGGTACTTTGTATAATTTCAATCTTTTTATATTTATTGAGAGCTGTATTGTGACCTAACAAGTGGTCTATCCTGGAGAAAGATCCATGGGGCACTTGAGAAGAATGTATAACCCGCTGAGTTTGGATGCAGTGTTCTGTATATGTCTGTTAGGTCTAACTTGTTTATCATATTGTCCAAGTTCTCTGTTTCCTTGTTGATCTTCTGTCTAGTTGTTCTATCTAATGATGTGAGAGGGGTGTTGAAGTCTCCAATGATTATTGTAGAAATATCTATTTCTCCCTTCAGTTTTGCCAGAGTTTGTCTCATATATTTTAGGACTCCCTGGTTAGGTGCGTAAATATTTATGACTGTTATATCTTCCTGGAGGATCATCCCTTTTATTAATATATAATGGCCTTCCGCATCTCTTATCACTTTTTGCATTTGAAGTCTGTTTTTTCTGATATTAGTATAGCTACCCCTGCTCTTTTCTGTTTACTATTCGCATGGAGTATCTTTTTCCAACCTTTTACTTTCAGCCGGTTTGTATCCCTGGGTCTGAGGTGAGTTTCTTGTAAGCAGCATATGGATGGCTTATATATTTTTTTATCCATTCTCTCAGCCTGTATCTTTTGATTGGGACATTAATCCATTTACATTCAATGATATTACTTAAAACGCACTGTTTATTTCCTTCATTGTATTCTTTGGTTTTCATATGTCATCTTATTTTTGTCTCTCTTTTTACTCTTTTGGTTATCCTTTCTGCTTTTCTTTCTTCTAGACTCTCCTCCAAGCCTCTCTCTCCTGTCTTTTTCTTTCAGGTTCTAAGGCTTCCTTTAATATTTCCTGCAAAGTGGAGTCATTTTTGCAAATTCTCTTAGTTTCTGTTTGTTTGTGAACACTTTATATTCACCTTCATATTTGAAGGACAGTTTTGCTGGATAAAGAATTCTTGGCTGGCAGTTTTTCTCTTTCAGTTTCCTAATTGTATCATACCACTGTCTTCTCGCCTCCATGGTTTCTGAAGAGAAATCTGCACTAAGTCTTACTGGACGTCCTTTGTACTTGGTCGTTTGCTTTTCTCTTGCTGCTCTGAGAATTTTCTCTTTATCTTTTACATTTGACATTCTGAATAATATGTGTCTTGGCATAGGTCTATTTGGATTTATTCTCATTGGGGTACGGTGTGCTTCTTGGACATGCAAGTTCATTTCTTTCGTGAGAGTTGGGAAATTTTCAGCTATTATTTCCTCAAATACTCTTTCTGCCCCATTTCCTTTCTCTTCCCCTTCTGGAACTCCCATGACACGAATGTTCCTGCGTTTTGTGTTGTCATTCAACTCTCTGAGCCCCTGCTCAATTTTTTCCATTCTTTTCTCTTTTCAATTTTAGCTGCTCTGTCTTCGGTGTCACTTATTCTTTCTTCTATCATTTCGAGTCTGCTGTTGTATGCCTCAAATGTATTTTTGACTTCACCTATTGTTTCTTTCATTCCCATGAACTCTGTTACTTTTCTGTTCAGGATTTCAAATTCTCTTTGCGTTTGCTCAATGACTTCTTGATGTCATTTATCTCTTTAACTATATTGTCTTTCATCTCATTAATTTGATTTTGGAAATTTGTGCTCATCTCACTGATTAGTTCTCTCAAATTCTGCATCTCTTCTGGGACTTTGCTGTATTCCTTTTCTTGGGCCATGTCTTCTAGTTTCTTAGTATGGCTTGTAATCTTTTGCTGGTTTTTGGCATCTGGTTAGTTTGTATTTTACTTAGATGCTTTATCTCTTTCTCTTTTATGGGGTTTAAGTGGCAGGAGGCTGTGAGTTACCACAGCTCTTTGATTTTTGGCTCAACCTTGATTGTTAGGATTGTTCTGCTGGTTGCTCAAAACTGGGCACTGCACCCAGTAATTGGTTGTAGAGTCATTTCCTAGGGCCTTGGGCAGGGAGGCTATAGAGGCCAGGAGAAACCTCTCCTATTTATTTTTAATTTTCTTATGTGCACTTCCTTGGTCTGCCAGGTGATGGCACTTGTTGGCAGCTCTCAATTCAATTCCTGGTCGGAGCGTATTTGTTGTGACACAGACCAGATCAATGTGATAGAGCTTCCTGTCTGGGGGCTAAGAGCCCTGTGATTCAAAGTTTCTGAGACACTTCTCCAGACTTCTCTCGTAGCGCCCCCCTTTTCCCAGCTAGGAAACATTTCCACTCCCTTCTGAATCCTCAACAATCAGTCCCTGTTAGTAGAGGAGGAGATTGGGAGGTTTGTTTATCTTTAGCCCCTTGCAGGCTCCAAGGCAAACAATTGTGCAACCCCACCCGGCCTGGAAGGGCTCTTGGGACAGGGCAGACCAAACCTGGGAGTCAAAAGCAGGGTCAGCCCCAGGCTCTCTCTCCCCCCTCCCGTGGAGTCCTCAACAATTAGTCCAGGCTAGAAGAGAGGGAGGTTGGGAGGGTCAGATTTCTCCTGTCCTTCCTAGGCTCCCAGGGCCAACAGCCCTGTGGAAGGGTCTGTGGGGCTCTGCAGCCCAAATTTACAGGTCAGAACCTGAGTCAGCCTAAGGCTGTGTCCCTCTCTCTCCCCTTTCCGGGAGTGGAGGTCCCTGGAGCTCCCTTTGTCTGTGGTTGCTGGCCCCCCAGAGGCCGGAGAGTTCTAAAGAGTGTGGGGGAGGGTGCGGCAGCCGCAGAAGCTGCTACTTCCCACTCATGGTTCTGTTGTCGCTATTTCCCTCTTCGGAACCTCTCTCCTTTGGGTGGTGTGCAGCCTTCACCTGCTGTCTTAAACCCTAGAAGACCTTTTTCGGGGCTTTCTCAGCTTGTCCTCTAGCTATTTTCCTGGAGAAGATATCCCGTGTCTCTGCTGGTAGTCTTTTCCTTTTTTTTTTTTTTTTTTCCCTTTAAAGATACTTATATTCCATAAATATTACATAAAAATTGTAGGGGATTCCCATATGCCCCACTCCCTACTTCTCCCACACTTTCCCACATTAGCAACATCTTTCATTAGTGTGGCACATTGATTGCAATTGATGAACACATTTTGGAGCATTGCCACTAAGCATGGATTAAAGTTTACATTGTAGTTTACGCTTTCTTCCACCCAATTCTGTAGGTTACGGCAAAATATATAATGGCCTGTATCTGTCATTGCAGTGTCATTCAGGACAATTCACAAGTCCTGAAAATGCCCCTGTCTGTATTACACCTGTTTTTTGCTCTCCCTGCCCTCAGAACCTCCAGTGGCCACTGCCTCCACATCTGTATTAGTCAGCCAAAGGGGTGCTGATGCCAAATACCAGAAATCTGTTAGTCCTTATAAAGGGTATTTATTTGGGGTAGAAGCCCACAGTTACCAGGCCATAAAGCACAAGTTTCTTCCTTCACCAAAGTCTGTTGCCTCGTGATGGAACAAGACAGCTGCCAACATTTGCCAGGGTTTGGGCTTCTTGAGTTTCTCTCTTACCGGGGCTCCATTTCTCTCCAGGCTGAGCTCCTCTGTTTCCTCCACAAGGTTAGGTGTAGAAGATGAGGCTCTCCAGACTTTGCCTCTCTCCACAAGGCCAGCTGTGAACTGTCAGGCAAACAACTCATCTCTTTTCCCTGGAGCTTTCTCTCCTTCCTCACGACCAAGGTTGTCTGTGTGCTTACTCCCCTGGGCTCCAGCATTAACACTCAGCATCAGAACTCCAACATCAAAACTCCAACTCGAAAACTCCAACTCTGTCCTTTGCCATGTCTTTTATCTTTGAGACCCCAACCCACCAAGGGTTGGGGCTCAGCGCCCTACTGATGTGGCCCACTCAAATCCCTAGTCATAACGTAATCATGCCCATATAAACAGACCAGTTTACAAGGACAATCCAATATCTATTTTTGAAATTCATACTATATCAAACTGCCAAACTGCTACAACATCGATATAATTTCTTCCATTGCTAGAATCACAATAAGTCTATAGTAGAATACGAGTAAGTCTACTTCAGTCCATTGTTCATTCTCCAATTGCTGGTAGTCTTTTCTAATTAAGTTTTTTTTTCCCTGGTTTTTATTATAAGGAGTAGAGTTTGATTATATCTTGGACATTTTGAATATCATAGTAAGAAACTTTGTATCCTATTTAAAGCTTCTACTTTAGCAGGCTTTACTTTTGGGGGCTTGCTTTTCAATGATAATTTCAGTTCCAGGGGGATGGATGTGGCTCAACTGGTTGGGCGTCCGTCTCCCATATGGAGGGACCCAGGTTCGATCCCTGGGACCTCCTGGTTAAAAAAAAAAAAAAAATTCAGTTCCAGACCCCCTGCAGTAATCTGGTCTGCATTGTTTACCTGGTGTCACTGGGATTCCTGCTGTATCCCTAATAGGGATGTGGAATGTACTTTCCCAAACCTCTTAGTGAGGCCTCCTTGAGTGGATAGGAGCGGCTGGGCTTGCAAGGTGGCCAGCACTTCCCCTGTCCTGCTCTCCAAGCTGTCCCATGCTGGTGGAGGTCTCAGTTGATCCCTGCTCTTGTCTTTCTTTTGTAAATGCTGTTGCATTTCTGTATGTTGCACATGTTGTACCCTCTATCTGACATGCTCGTCCCCTTGACCTTTTGCTCTACTAATTGCTGTTCATCTTCATAATCTCAATTTAGGTTCCATGTCTTCTAAGAAGTCTTTCTTACCTCCTGTTTACTTTGATGTCGTTCTTAGATGCTGTGCCTCCCAGAATTGTGTCACACAGTGACACGATTTGTAATTGTTTATCTAAATTCTCCAATGTTATTACATTAGATCCTGTCTACCTTTTTTTCTAGATTATGAGTGTCTTGCAGGCCATTGCATGGTTTTATTTATCTTTATATTCAGTGCATCTAATGCATACCTCAAAGGGAGGCTGTGATGATTGAGAGCACAGCTTTTTGAGTTCTAAACTATTCTGATAAGTTTAAAACATTTCACTTTTCAAAGAAGCTCCAGAGCTCTTGTAATGAGAAGTCTCTGGGAGTAGCTTTCATCAACTAAAGAACAGTTTTGTTAATACCGACACCACCCCCTGCAAAAGAATATTGTTGGCTTGTATCACCTCTCTCCAAGTTAGTTGCTGCCAGAGGAAGGTGAAATTCAGCTCCCTGCTGAGATCCATTGTTGCTACCTCACCAGCCATAGTGCCAACTAGCACAGTCTTCACTGCCTAGTTTTTGCTTCTTTGTTGTTCTGTGGGATGGGCCCTCCTAACACCACCCCTGCAAAAGTGGAGCTCTAATTCACACCACCTCACCCTGGCTTGTTGTAACTAGGTGGGTCTGAAAGTGCAGCTCTGGGCTCAGCCCTGCTAACATGGGTAGGGGGTGGAATGGGGGTTGGGGAGCAGTTTTTCTTTGATATTTGGTTGGAGTAGGGTGAGCATTGTCAAAAAAGTTTTCTGTTCTGCTAGGCTACCCTTTTCCTGGTCCTTTGACTGCCAGGAGTAGGCTTTTTTGGGGGTTTGTTTGGTTAGTTTTGGGCTATTTGTTTGTTTGTTTGTTTGGGAGGGGGGCAGTCTTTATCCATTGGCATTCCAGGTTGTAGGCTTCTTCAGCATTCCATCTAGAATATATGGAGTACCTGAAAATGACTCTAAAGAGGTTGGTTTGAGTAACTAGATGAAAGTAATTGACACTTGCTGGGATGTGACTGGTTAGGGGCACGTTGGGACAGAAAGAGGGTTTGGGTAGGAATCAAGAGTTGTGTTTTAAACGCTAATTTTCATATACTTGTTTGGCTTTATAGTGGAAATATCAAATAGGAAAGCATATTTTCCCCCCAGTGGGATGTTTCCTATGGAAAATATACATTTAGTTATTGTTAGGGTACTGAAGTTATTTAAATCCAAGGATCTGGAGAGCATCACCTAGAGGACTGAGTGTTAATTGAGATTAGGTAAAAGAAGGCAGAAGACTAAGCCTTTGGGGTACTCTGGCACTTTGACCTTGGGAAGGTGAGATGAATGAATATAAGGAGAGTGAGAAGGAGGCAGGAAAACCGGGATAGTGTCTTATCATTGAAACTAAGAGACTACAACTTATTTTACTTACAAAGAATTCTTACATATTAATATTGCAGGTGTTAGCTGCTTATATTACAGACATTTTTCCTGGTTTGCTGTCCTTTGATTTCTGTTGTTTTTATTTTAATTATTTGTCAGGATAGAAGTTTTAAATTTTTAGATCATCAGATTTATTGGGTTTTGAATTCAAATATTGGTATTCCCAACTTCAAAATGATAAAATTTTATGTTTTATATTTTATAGGCTTTATTTTTATTTAATTATTTAATATTATAAATTTGTTGACATAAAAAGGAAGATCAGGATCAAACTTTATTTTTTTCCAAATGGCTTTAGAATGAGGGACCAAAGTCCATTAGATTATAGGAGGAAATGGTAAAGCAGCAATGACAATTCAGAGAATATTTTCAAGTTTTCCACATTCTAAAAAATATGGCATATTTCATGAGATTCTTTTTTCATTGGGTAAGGAAATAGAAAAATAAAGTTTCTCCATGTAATTTATTTTGCAAAATTATAAAATTGAAAGAATTGTGGTCTTGATTAAAAAAAGCTAGAGTTTTATTCCTGGCTTTACCCGGTAAAATCATGGGCAGATCCCATATTGCTTTTATATCTTTATCTGTTAAATGGGATTTTTTTTTTTCCTTAGCTCATTGGCCTATTGTAAAGATCATCTAAAATAATGCTTGTGATGATGTCATTTAAATTGTACGGCTAGTACAGGTATGGGGAAAGTGATTGTGGTATTTGGTAATGATAGGCTAAAATGTTTCCCAGAGACAGTATACAATGGGAAACAGACTGAGTCTACATATAGTGTTTGTATCAACTGAAAAGATGAATGACAAATTACTAGGAAAAATAATCTTTAGGATCTTGTAGAATATGTCTCTGGTGATGTTTACATAGTAATCTATAGACTGAATTCTGTAATTGCTCTCTGATGGTTTTCTTTCTTTGTTTCAGTTGCTGATTGTTGGAGGTTCATTTGGTCTCCGTGAATTTTCACAAATTCGATATGATGCTGTGAAGATTAAAGTAAGAACTATAATTGGAGTTTGACATGAGTCTGAGTATATGTATATCTTGATTTAGGGAAAGTATGTACTCAGTATCAGCAGTTTGAGTTTTTTCATGCTTTTCAAGGCTTATATATGATATTTAGACTCTGTTTTATTCTTTAAGTTATGTTAATGACTATATAAAAGTGAATCATGAAGTGTCAGGAATTTTGTAAGTTTTCTTCTGGTTTGCTAGAAAATTTGAAATATGGTTAGATTTCTCTCATTAAATATGTGCTGGTTTAATTGTTTTTAGGATTTAGAAGGGCTTAAAGAACATAGGGTACCAATTTCATTTCATTTTCTTTCTTCAGTTATTTTATATTAGTTATTTCATGTGAATGCCAGTAATTTCATAAATTATATTAATATGTGTCTTTAGTAACTTATACTTAAAAGTAACATTATTTTCATTATGAATAATGATACCTAGCTTTCTATAGTTTCTCCTTTGTGATAGGACTGGATTAGTTCCTTTATATACATTATTATCTTTTTTTTTTTTAACTTTATTTTGTACATTTAATAATTGAAAATATAAACAATAATTTAAAAATAAAAAGAAAACACAGTTGAGTAAAAACATACATTCCTCAATTAAATGTACTGGATATATATAATTTTTTTTTTTTTTTGAATCATATAATATGTTACACAATATATTTGGTTCATAGTAATGCAGTCATACAGTTGTCACTTTGTGTCTGGCTGCTTCGCTCAACGTAATGTCTTCCAGATTCATCCATGTTGCCATATGCTTTACGACTTCATTTCTTCTTACAGCTGCATAATATTCCATCGTGTGAATAGACCACAGTTTGTTTATCCATTCATCTGTTGATGGACACCTGGGTTGTTTCCAACTTTTGGCAATCGTGTACGATGCTGCTGTGAACATCGGTGTGCAGGTGTCTATTCCTGTCACTGCTCTCATTTCTTCTGGGTATATACCCACTAGTGGTATTGCAGGGTCACGTGGCAAGTCTATATTCAACTTCTTTAGGAGCTGCCAAACAGTTCTCCACAGCGGCTGTACCATTCTGCATTCCCACCAACAGTGAATAAGTGTTCCTCTCTCTCCACATCCTCTCCATCACTTGTAGTTCTCTGTCTTTTTAATAGTGGCCGTTCTGGTAGGTGTGAAATGATATCACATTATAGTTTAGATTTGCATCTCCCTAATCATTAGTGATGTTGAACATTTTTTCATGTGTTTTTTTTTTTTTGCCATTTGTATTTCTTCTTTGGGCAAATGTCTATTCAAGTCTTTTGCCTATTTTTTAATTGGGTTGTTTGTCATTTCATTTTTCAGTTTTAACATCTCTTTATTTATCCTGGATATTAAACCCTTACCAGACATGTGATTTCCAAATATTTTCCCCCATTGAGTCGGATGCCTTTTCACCCTTTTGACATCGTCCTGTGAGGTGCAAAATTGTTTAATTTTGAGGAGGTCCCATTTATCTATTTTTCCTTTGTTGTGCGTACTTTGGGTGTAAGGTCCGAAAAACCAACACCTTCTACAAGGTCTTGAAGATGTTTCCCTACATTTTCTTCTAGTAGTTTTATGGTCCTGGCTTTTATATTTAGGTCTTTGATTCATTTTGAGTTAATTCTTGTATAGGGAGTGAGATAGGGGTCCTCTTTCATTCTTTTGATTATAGATACCCAGTCCTCCCAGCACCATTTGTTGAAGAGACTGTTTTGTCCCGTTAACATGGACTTGGTAGGTTTGTGAAAAAGCATTTGGCTGTGGAGATGATGGTTTATTTCAGGGTTCTCAATTCTATTCCCGTGATCGATGTGTCTACCTTTATGGCAGTATCATGCTGTTTTGACCACTGTAGCTTTGTAATATGTTCCAAGTTCCGGCATTGAAATTCCGCCCATGACTTTCTCCTTTTTTTTTAGAATGCTTTTGGCTATACGGGTTCACTTTCCCTTCCAAATGAATTTGGTAATGCCTTTTCAAATTCTGTAAAGTAAGCTGCTGGAATTTTGATTGGTATTGCATTGAATCTGTAAATGAAGTTGGGTAAGATTGACATCTTCACGATATTTATTCTTCCAATCCGTGAACATGGAATGTCTTTCCATTTCTTTAGGACTTTTTTGATTTCTTTTAGCATTGCTTTGTAGTTTTCTGCATATAAGTCCTGTACTTCTTTGGTTAAATTAATTCCTAGGTATTTGAGTCTTTTTCTTGCTATTGTAAATGGAATTTTCCCCTTGATTTCCTCTGCAAATTGTTCAATACTAGTGGACAAAAACATTTTTGTGTGTTGATCTTGTATCCTGCCACTTTGCTGAACTCATTTATTACTTCAAGTAGCTTTGTTGTGGATACTTCAGGATTTTCTAAATACAGGATCATGTCATCCGCAAACAGAGTTTTACTTCCTCTTTTCCTATTTGGACGCCTTTAATTTTTTTGTCTTGTCTAATTGCCCTAGCTAGAACTTCTAGTCCAATGTTGAATAACAATGGTGACAGTGGGCATCCTTGTCTTGTTCCTGATCTTAGGGAGGAAAGCTTTCAACCTTTCCCCATTGAGTATGATGTTGACTGTGCGTTTTTTATATATGCCTTTTATCATATTGAGGAATTTCCCTTCTATTCCTATCTTTTGAAGTGCTTTTATCAAAAAAGGATGTTGGATTTTGTTGAATGCCTTTTCTGCTTCAATTGATGTCATCATGTTGTTTTTTTTCCTTCAATTTGTTAATGTGGTGTGTTACATTGATTGGTTTTCTTGTGTTGAACCATCCTTGCATACCAGGAATAAATCCCACTTGGTTGTGATGTATAAGTCTTTTGATATGCTGTTGGATTCGATTTGCAAGTATTTTGTTTAGAATTTTGGCATCTGTGTTTATTAGGGAGAGTGGTCTGTAATTTTCTTTTCTTGTGGAATCTTTATCTGGCTTTGGTATTAGGGTGATGTTGGCTTCATAAAATGTGTTGGGTAATTTTCCCTCCTCTTCAATTTTTTGGAAGATTTTAAACAGGATTGTTGTTAATTCTTTTCAAAATGCTTGGTAGACTTCACCTATGAAGCCATCTGGTCCTGGACTTTTCTTTGTTGGGAGATTTTTTTATATATATAATCTTTTTATTTATTTATTTTACCAGGAGGTCTCGGGGATCGAACCCAGGTCCCTCCATATGAGAGACGGATGCCCAACCATTTGAGCCACATCCGTCCCCCCTGTTGGGAGATTTTTGATGACAGATTCAATCTCTTTAAATGTGATTGGTTTAAGTTCTTGTATTTCTTGTAGTGTCAGTGTAGGTTGGTTGTGCATTTCTAGGAATTTGTCCATTTCATCTAGGTTGTCTAGTTTGTTGGCATACAGTTTTTCATAATATCCTCTTCTGATCATTTTAATCCTGTGGAGTCAGTCATAACTTCCCCCCTTTCATATCTGATTGTATTTATTTGCATCTTCTCTCTTTTTTTCTTTGTTAGTCTAGCTAGGGGATTGTTAATTTTATTGATCTTCTCAAAAACCAGATCTTGGTTTTGTTGGTTTTCTCTGTTTTTTTATTCTCAAGTTCATTTATTTCTGCTCTAATCTTTATTATTTCTTTCCTTCTGCTTGCTTTGGGATTGGTTTGCTGTTTTTTTCCTAGTTTCTCTAGTAGTTCCGTAAAATCTTTGAGTTTAGCTCTTCCTTCTTTTTTAGTATAGGCATTTTGGGCTACAATTTTCCCTCTGAAGACTGCTTTCACTGTCTTCCATAAGTTTTGATAAGTTGTGTTCTTATTTTCATTTGTGCCAATATATTTACTGATTTCACTTGCAATATTTTCTTTGACACACTGGTTATTTGGAAGTTTGTTGTTTAGCCTCCACACATTTGCGTATTTACTTTTTTCCTAATATTGATTTCTAGTTTCATTCCATTATGACCTGAAAAGGTACTTTGTATAATTTTTATATTTGTTGAGAGCTGCATTGTGCCCTAACATGTGGTCTATCCTGGAGAAAGATCCACGGACACTTGAGAAAAATGTATGACCCGCTGGGTTTGGATGTTTGGTATATGTCTGTTAGGTCTAACTCATCTATCATATTGTTCAAGTTCTCTGTTTCCTTGTTGATTTTCTGTCTAGTTGTTCTAGCTAATGATGCGAGTGGGGTGTTAAAGTCTCCAGCAATTATTGTAGAGACGTCTATTTCTCCCTTCAGTTTTTCCAGAGTTTGTCTCATGTATTTTGGGGTACCCTGTTTAGGTACATAGATATTTATGACAATTATATCTTACTATTGGATTTTCCCTTTTATTAATATATTATGTCCTTCTGTATCTTTTATAACTTTTTTGCATTTAAAGTCTGTTTTGTCCAATATTAGTATAGCTACTCCTGCTCTTTTTTTGGTTACTCTTTGCATGGAGTAACTTTTTCCAACTCTTTACTTTCAGCCAGTTTGTATCCCTGGGTCTAAGGTGAGTTTCTTGTAAGCAGCATATGGATAGCTCATGTTTTTTGATCATTCTGTCAGCTTGTATCTTTTGCTTGGGGAGTTTAATCCATTCACATTCAATGATATTACTATAAATGCATTCTTAACTTCTACCATTTTATTATTTGTTTTTCATATGTAGTATCATATTTTTGTCTGTCTTCTTACTCTTTCGGTCATCCTTTTTCTGTTCTTCTATACTCTCCTCCAGGCCTCTCACTTCTGTCTTTTTATTTAATGTTGTAAGGCTTCCTTTAATATTTCCTGCAAAGGTGGATTCTTTTTTGCAAACTCTCTTAATTTCTGTTTGTTTGTGAATATTTTATACTCATTTTCATATTTGAAGGACAGTTTTGCTGGATAAAGAATTCTTGGCTGGCAGTTTTTCTCTTTCAGTATCCTAATTGTTTCATATCACTGTCTTCTCGCCTCCATGGTTTCTGAAGAGAGATCCACTCTGAGTCTTACTGGGCGTCCCTTGTATGTAATGGTTTGATTCTCCCTTGATAGTCTGAGAATTTTCTGTTTATCTTTGACATTTGACATGCTGAGTAGTATGTGTCTTGCCATAGGTCTATTTGGATTTATTGTGCTTGGGGTACAGTGTGCTTCTTGGACACGTAAGTTCATTTCTTTCTTCAGAATTGGGAAATTTTCAGCTATTATTTCCTCAAATACTCTTTCTGCCTTTTCCCTTCTGTTCTCCTTCTGGAATTCCCATGACACTTATGTTGTTGCATTTTGTTTTGTCATTGAACTCTCTGAGCCCCTGCTTAATTTTTTCCATTCTTTTCTATCTCTGTTCTTTCCTCTCTTCAATTTTATCTGTTCTGTCTTCAGTATCCCTTAATTCTTTCTTCTATCATTATTTTATTTTATTTGTTCGTTCTTCTATCATTTTGAGTCTGCGGTTGTATGCCTCTAATGTGTTTTTGATCCCACCTATTGTGTCTTTCATTCCCGTGAGCTCTGTTACTTTTTTGTTCAGGATTTCAAACTCTTCTTTGTGCTCACTCATTGTCTTCTTGATATAATTTTTTTCTTTTGCCATATTGTCTTTCAACTCATTAATTTGATTTTGGAAATTTGTGTGCATCTCGCTGATTAGTTCTCTCAAATTCTGCATCTCTTCAGGGGCTTTGGTGTATTCCTTTTCTTGGGCTCTATGTCTGCCATTTTCTTAGTATGGCTTATAATTTTTTGCTGATGTCTAGGTATCTGATTAGGATGTAGTTTACTCAGATGCTCAATTTCTTTCTCTTTTGTAGGGATTAGTGGCAGGAGACTGTGTGTTACCACTGCTCTTTGATTTTTGGCTCAACCTGGATTGTTAGGATTGTCCTGCTGGTTTCTCAGAACTGGGCACTGGACCCAGTAATTGGTTGTAGAGTTTCTTCCTCTGGCCTTGGGCAGGGAAGCTATAGAGGCCGGAAAAAGTCTTTTTTACTTATTTTTAATTTTCTCACATACACTTCCCAGCCCTGCCAGTAGATGGCTCTTTGGCAGCTCTCAGTTCAGTGCCTGGTAGGAAGGAGTATATTTGTTGCAACATGGACTGGATAATGTGATAGAGCTTCCTGCCTGGAGGGTAAGAGACTTGTAATTCAAACTTTCTCAAAGACGGTTCTCTAGCCTTCTCTGGCAACTCTCTCCATTTTCCCGGGTAGAAAATATTTCCACTCCCCTCTCTGTCCTCAACAATCAGTCCCGGTTAGTAGAGAAGGGGATTGGGAGGGTTACCTCTCTTTAGCCCCTTTCTGCCTCCCAAAGCAAGGAATGGAGCAGCCCTACCTGACCTCGAAGGGCAGGTGGGACATAGCAGACCAAATTTGTGGGTAAGAAGCTGGGTCAGCCTTAGGCTTTGCCCCTCTCTCTCCCCTTTCCTGGGGTGGTAGATCCCTGGAAGCCCCTTTGTCTATAGCCTCAGGCCCAGAGGCTTGAGAATTCTAACATGTCTTTAGGATGGGTGCTAGCAGCAGCAGCCTCTGGTTTCAACTCACAGTTCTGTCGTCACAATTCCCCTCCTTTGTCCCTCTCTCCTTTGGGTGGTGTCCAGCCTTCACCTGGTAACCTAAACCCTATAAGATCTTTTTCCAAGCTGTTTCAGTTTTACTCTAGCTATTTTTCTGGGAGAGAAGAGAGTCCCGTGTTGTTATACATTATTATCTTTATTTTATGGGGGTGAGAAAACTGAGGCTCAGAGAGCCTAAATGTGTTGGTTTGAGTGTTTTACGTGGACTCCAGAAAATTGTGTTCTTAAATTGGTCCATTCCTGTGGGTGTGGGATCTTTTGATTGGATTGAATTTAGTTGGAGGCCTTTTGTTGGAGTACTTCAGTGAGGCATGACCCAGAGTAGGTCTTGGCCCTCTTGCTAGAGTCCTTTATAATAGGGAGAAACATGCAGCAATACATAGAGAAAGAGAGTTGTCATTTTACCCTGCATATGCAAGAGGACTCCAGGATTGCCGGCAGCCACAGAAAGAGAATCCCCAAGAGGCTGAGAGAGGCTGGAGGCTGGAATCAGCAGAGCAGCCCAAAGCTGAAGCAATGAGGTTCAGAAGAAAGGAGAAGAGACAGGCCATATGCCTCTGTCCCCTTAGCTGAACTCGAGGAAAAGGAAGCCACAGGTGGAGGATCTAGAGGTGGAGGTTTTGAGACCTGGAAGAGAAGCAGATGCTTCCATGTGCCTTGCCACATGGAAGGAGTCCAGGATTGCCAACAGTCAACCTTTGGTGAGACAGCATCTCTGCTGATGCCTTGATTTGGACAGATTCATGGCCTTAGAACTGTAAGATTTTACCCTAATAAATCCCTATTGTAAAAGCCAATCCATTTCTGGTATTTTGCATTGGTAGCCTTTAGTAAACTAAAACACTTAAGTAACTTGCCTAAGGTCACATGGCTATTTTGGGTAGTTTGGATTCTTACCCTCTATGATTACACACTTATTGTGATTTCTTAATATAATGTGTATTAAAAATTTACATAGGAATTCTTTGATTCATTCATTCAGAAGTATGTAATTTTTGTGGAACATATATGATATTTGAATTTTTTCCATGTCATATAAATATATTAGTAGACGTCAGTAATATTGGTGGGAAATAAAAGTGTATTAAAGGCTACTCGTTTTTTTTAAATTAATTTTATGGTTTGAGAGAAACATCAACTCCAGGTAGTCTTATAGACAGTAGGTATTATAATAAATACTAAATTTATAAAGAATATATAGTTTATATGAGGGAATAGAGCAATTTTCAACAGTGTTAAAAGGTTTCTGTTTAGCATCCCTATTACTTTATCAAACAGTTTTTTTCCCTCTCCCTACTATAACTTTATAAATGTTATAGTAATTTGACTCTAGGAAGTGGGGTGACATATATGTATTTGAAAAACAGTTAAGTTTTCTCATGTAATACTGATATATTAGGTTCTTCAGATAAAGATTTAAGAAACTTGTTCTTACAAAATTTTTAGTATAACTGAGACTGGGAGACATCTAATATAATATAAAAATGTACCCTACATATAAATAACAATATGCCCAGTAAAATGCTATGTTAGAATTATGCTTAAAACATAACTAATAATTTCAAGGAGGTGCAGACAGTTTAGACTTTGTAAAGGAAAACCAGAGAAGGTTTGATAGAGGAATCAACCCTTGAATTAAGGCTTTAAAGAATGAGTAGGAAGGATTGTGGGAAGATGGCAGAGTAGGGAGCTTCAGGACTCAGTCCTTTCACCAGAACAATTACTACACAGGCGCGAACTGTGTGAAACAACTATTTTGAAACTCCAGAGTCCAGAAGAACAGTGTATAGCACCCAGGAAAGAGAGGGAGGAAAAGATTGATAAATTACAGTAAAGAACAATAAATTGCTTTCTCCTTGCAGTGGCTACCAGCACCCATCCCCAACTCTTGCTGGGAGCACTGTGGTGTCCAGCTCCTGGATAGCTCACTGGTGACAGAAAGGGACAAAAAAAATCCTCTCCCCCAAGATCAGGGATAGACACAGCTGATCACTGATAACAGCTTTAGATTAGAAATTTTGGATTGCTGGGGTCTGGCTCTGAGGACAGCCATTGTTTCAAACCTCCTGGGACAAAGGCAGCAGCAGCCATTGTTTTGGCCTGCCCCAGACAAATGCTGCAGGGGAGGAGACTTAAAGGTACTGTGCTTCCTCAGGACTGTGGGGACAGTTGGTTGAAAGACTGCATTTGCTGGGCAGGCCAGGAAAGCACAGCATTAGGAAGCCAAGGAGGAATCTCTTGCTGCCATTCCTGATCCCCTCCCCAGGGCACTTTGGAGCTGTTCTGTACCCCTTTGCAGGGTCCCTGGCCCACTTTCAGCTGGGAAAGACTGACTTGGGAAAGGGCTGTTGCATGCCCTTCTTCCCCTAATTTGCCCTCCAGACAAAAGCAGCATGAGACAATGAAAGGAGTTTAAGAAACTATACAGGCTGTCAATCTGGAGTAAAAGATTGTCAGCTTCAGACACCTGGGAGAGGGAGGTTTGTCTTCTGGGAAACAGAGGGAGAGAGAGGTTTGTCTCCTGAGAAACAGAGGGGACAACTAAACTCTTGTAAACAGGGAAGTCTAAAACAACTAGCAAGCAAAAGCCCATGACAAGTTACAGGCCCAGAAAGACAGGGAAAACCTGCCTACTGCATTTGCTTTGGGCAGACCAGGCTATTATGGGGAACTGTAGCTCAAAAAAATCTGTCTTATCACCAGCTGGTTACAAAATCAAGAAATAGACATTTCCGGAAATAAATCCCAGAGTTAACATTTTAAAATGTACTGTGTGCAACAGAAAAGTACAAGACAGACAAAGATACTGGAAATGACGGAAGAGGATAAAAATCCAAAAAACACCAATGAAAAAGACTAAAATTTGGACATAGCAAACAAAGCTTTTACGAAAAAGATCTTTAAAATGCTTAAGGAGATGAAGGAAAATACAAAGAAAATGAGGCAGGCTAGATTAGGAATCAATAGACGGATCTGACACCTGGCAGAAATCTTGCCACCATTAAAAACGTGGCCATGGATACCCCACAAGATGGCTGCTGGAAGAATCTGCAAGAATTCCCATTCAGAAGGAGATTTCCTCTGGAAGCCAGCAGAAGCCCCAGATATTCCCCAGGGGCCTTATCATTGGGCCCTCCTGGGGGATTGATAGGTGGGATAGCCAATCAAAACAGCAAACAGCTGGGTCTCGTCCCCTGACATTAGCAAAGGGACGGAATAATTAATGGTTTAAAAAGCAAGTGGGAATCAAAAATGCCCCTGTTCTTGCCTTCTTCCCCACTGCCTGGATCAGCATGCAGGTAAACCTAGGCATTTATAATCTGTAATCGGGAATTGTAGTCTGTAAATCAGCCCTCTTTCTCTCTTTTCAGCCCCTTTCTTCTCTACCTGGGACCCATAATCTGTCATTTTCGCCATTTCTCTTCCCTCCCTTCCTTAATAAATTAGTGGCCTAACTAAACTGGCTTACACTTAAAATTCATTTTTTTATAGCTTAGCCAAGAACCTAGAGAAAATCTATCAACAAAAGCGCTAAAGAATATCAGGAAAATAATGAGCAATATGAGAATTTTAGTAAAGGGATAGAAATTTTAAAAAGGACCCAAACAGAACTACTGGAGTTGAAGACCACAATAACTGAACTGAAAAATTTCCAGGAGAGTTTCAAGAACAGATTGGAGCTCACAGAAGAAAGAATCAGCCAACTCAAAGATAAGACACTTGAAATGGGTCAGGCTGAGGAACAGAAAGAAAAAAGAATTTTAAAATGTGAAAATAGCTTAAAACACCTCTGGGACACCATCAAGCATACCAGTATACACATTATGGAGTCCAGAATGAGGAGAAAGAGAGAAAGGGGCAGAATAGTCAAAGAAGTAATGACAAAGAACTCCCCAGGGAAGCGGCTGTGGCTCAGGTGGTTGGGCTCCCGCCTGCCATATAGGAGGCCCTGGGTTTGATTCTCGGGGCCTCCTGGTGAAGGCAGGCTGGCCCATGCGGCACGGAGAGCTGACGGCACACGCGGCACAGAGAGCTAGTGCAGGAAGATGACACAACAAAGGGAGACAAGCAGATACAGAAAAACACGCAGCAAAAATGGATACAGCGAGCACAAGAAGCAAGGGGGGGGGGCATAAATAAATAAAAGAAATCTTTAAAAAAAAGAAAACTCCCCAAACTTAGCAGAAGATGTGAATATTCACATCCAGGAAGCCCAGAGAATACCAAACAGGAGAAACAGGAAGGAAATTATATCACATTATATAATGATCACTCTGTCAAATTCAAAGGACAAGGAGAGAATTTTGAAAGCTGCAAGAGAAAAGCAACATGTTATGTACAAGGGAATCCCACTTAGATTGAGTGCCAATTTCTCATCAGAAACCATGGAGGTAAGAAGGCAGTAGGTTGAAATACTTAAAGTAATGAAAGAAAACAACTGCCAACCAAGAATTTTATATCCAGTGACACATTCTTTCAAAAATGAGGTAGAGATTGAGACATTTTCAGATAAACAAAAGCTGTGGGAGATCACCATCACTAGACCTGCCCTGCAAGCAGTGCTAAAGGGAGTTCTTCAGACTCAAAGGAAAGGATACAAGGCAGTAGTTCAAATCAGCATAAAGAAAGACCTGTGGTATCAATAACCATTGGGTAATTATAAATGCCAACACTATTATATTGGCATTTAATATGATACAACACAAAAAGTCAAATAAATGTAAAAGTAGGCATTAACAGAAGAATTGAGGGACAAAAACTGTATAAGACATCAAAGGCTAAATAGCGAAATGGCAGAAGAAAGTCCTGCATTATTAGTAGTGACTTTAAATGTAAATGGAACAAACTTCTTAGTCTTAAAAGCAGAGATTGGCAGAATGGATAAAAAAGTATGACCCAATTGTATGATGTCTGCAGGAGACTTATCTTAAATTAAACGATACAAGTAGGTTGAAAGTGAAAGAATGGAAAAAATATATACCATGCAAGTAGTAAGCATATGTGGACTGGGATAGCTATACTAATATCAGTTAAAATAGACTTTAAATCACAGTTATGATGGACAAAGATGATTATTAAATACTTATAAAGGGGTCAATTCAATAAAATGTAGCAATTATAAATATATATGCAGCTAACAGCAGAGCCCCAAAATATATGAAGTAAATACTGATAGATTTGAAGGGAGAAATTGATGATTCCACATTAACAGTAGATGAATTTACTCTTTGAATAACGGATAGAATATCTAGTCAGAAGATCAATAAGTCAATAAAAGGTTTGAACAATACTCTAAACCAACTAGACCTAAGAGATATATATAGAACACTTTGCCCCACAAAAACAGAATACACATTTTTCTTGAGTGTATGTGGATTTTTCACCATGATAGCCCATGTTAGGTCACAAAACAAGTCTCGATAAATAAAATATTCTGAAATCATACATTGTACATTCTCCAACCACAAAAGAATGAAGCTAGAAACCGATAATAGAGGAATGGGAATATTCCAATTACAATAGCAACTAAAAGAATCATATATCTAGGAATAAATCTAAAGGACCTGTACACAGAAAGCTACTAAACACTGCTAAAAGAAATCAAAGAATACCTAAATGAATAGTACATTCCATGTTCATGGATTGGAAGAGTAAATATCATTAATATGTTAATCCTTCCCAAAGGAATTGATAGATTGAACACAATACCAATCAAAATTTGACCAACCTTCTTTGCAGAAAGAAGCCAATCATCAAATATATACGGAAGTGTAAGGGGCCCCAAATAGATAAAGCAATTTTGAAAAAGAAGACTGTGGTTGGAGGACTCACACTTCCCAATATTAAAAGTCATTACAGGGGGGTGGATGTGGCTCAAATGGTTGGGCATCCATCTCCCATATGGAGGGAACTGGGTTCAATCCCCGGGACCTCCTGGTAAAAATAAAGAAAAATATAGAAGGCACGTGGGCCGCCAGTCCCCACTGAGCCATGCAGCAAGATGATGACATAACAGGAGAGTGACACAAGGGAGAGCCAAGACGAGACGCACCAAAAAAACAGGAACTGGCGCAGGCAGTAGGGTGAGTTTCCCGGGATTGAATCCCGGTAAAGACAGGAGGAGAAGGATGAGAAGAGAGGGCAGGAAACAGACACAGAATTGCCCAGTGAATGGACACACAAAAAAACAGCAAAAACGAGGGTGGGGGTGGGGGTTAAAAATGGATAAAAGTAAAATAAATAAATAAATCTTAAAAAAAAAAAGTCATTACAAAGCCACAGTAATCACAACAGCACGGTATTGACACAAAGACATACAGACCAATGGAATAGAATTAAGAGCTTAGAAATCCACCTTCACATTTTTGGCCAATTGATTTTTGACAAGCTGGCAAAGACCACTCAATTGCAAAAGAATAGTCTCTTCAACAAATGGTGCTGGGAAAACTGGATTTCCATTTGGAAAAAAAAAAAAAAAGAAGGACCCATACCTCATATGTCATACAAAAGGCAACTCGATTCAAAATGGATCAAAGACCTAAATATCATAACCAGAACAGTCAAACTTCTGGAAGAAAACTTAGGTGAGCATCTTTGTGTTGGGCAGTTGTTTCTAAGACTTTACACCTAAAGCACAAGCAATAAAAGTAAAAATACTGTAGACAAATAAGATCTCATCAAAATTAAAAAAATTTTATGCCTCAAAGGGCTTTATCATGAAAGTAAAACGACAACTACACAATGGGAGAAAATATTTGGAAACCACATATCTGATAAAGGATTAATTTCCAGACTATTTAAAGAAATCCTTTAGCTTAACAAAAATAAAAATAACCCAATTTTAAAGTGAGCAAAGGTCTTGAAGAGACATCTCTCCAAGGAATATAGACAAATAGCTAGAAAGCATATGAAAAGATGCTCAACCTCATTAGTTATTAGGTAAATGCAAATCAAAATCACATTGAGATACCATTTCATATCCATTGGAATGGCTAGTATTTAAGAAATGGAAAATAAGAAGTGTTGGAGAGAATGTGGAGAAATAGAAACATTCATTCATTGCTGGTGGCAGTGTAAAATGATGCAGCCACTGTGGAATACAGTTTGGTGATTTTTCAGAAAGCTACGTGTAGAACTACCATATGACCCAGCAATACCACTACTAAAAGAACTAAATGAGAATCTCAGTAAGGAGTCAAAAATTATAGTAAGAACCAAACAGAAATACTGGAGTGGAATATCACAAATGCTGAAATGAAAAATTCCATAGAGGATGTCAAAAGCAGCTTGGAATTGGTAGGAGAAAGAATAAGTAAACTTGAGGGCAAGATATTTGAAATTAGTATGAATCATTTTAGTTATTTTTAAAAGAATTTTAAAAAGTGATCAGAACCTAAGAGACCTGTGGGACACCACCAAGAGTACCAATATATGTATCATGGGAGTCCCACAGGGAGACAAAAAGAAAGACAGGGGCAAAAGGAATATTCAAAGAAATACTAGCAGTGAGCTTCCCAAATTAAAAAAAAAAAAGGATATGAATATATATATTCATGAAGCCCACACTAGATAAATTGAAAGAGAGCCATGTCCAGATACATAGTGATGCATTAAATCATGGCAAATAAAATGTTCACCCTAGCTCTTAGGTGCCTGATTTGAATAAATGGAGTTTCAATTTGTTTTCTAACTTCCATGAATATTTTAATGAAACCACATAAAACATAAAAAGATTGTTGATATATTATGAAATTTTGCTTTCGTCTAATTTTCTTCCTGCTTCCATTATGGGACTCCAATCAGATGTATATTAAACTCTGTATTCAACATTTCTATTATGCTTTTTAAAAAAAAATTTGGTAGGTACCAGGCCTGAGGATTGAACCTGGGACCTTCTATGTGGGAAGCTGGTGCTCAACCACTGAGCTATACCAGTGCCCCATTATGCTTTTTTATGATTTGTTTTTTCCTCCATTTTTTTTCTTTCTATACTTCATTTTGTGTATTTTCTATTGTCCTATCTTCCAGTCACTAAACCTGGAAGGTTTTTGCTATGTCCAATCTCACAGTAAAGCAATCCATTGATTTTGTGATTTTAGTCATTTTATTTCTTAATTCTAAACTGTGTACTTATTATATATTCTAATACTTTAGAGAAATCTTCCATGATGTCATATTTCATCAGTTTTTCCTTTGATATCTTAACCGCTTGAATTATAGTTATTTTGAAGTCCTATCTCCAGTGTACAGATCATCCATGGGTCTGCTTCTATTTTCTAATTTTTTATTAAATACTGGAAGTAGTTTATAAACAACTGTAGAGGTTCCAGACAATATTGTTTTCCTCCAGAAAGGATTTATCCTTTTTTCTTCTAGGCAGATAGAATAGGGGCTGATCCTCTTAATATAATCTGGGTGTGAGGCAGTTTATGGCTGGGTTTCAGTTTCAGTAACACCATGTCTAGCTCTGCTTCTACCTTATTCCTAGGTCATGGCCCTCTATGACTTTCAACTAAGACTTCAAGAAATTCAGCTCTGTTTTTCAGAGGTTTTTCAACCTAACTGTATATTCTTGCCTTACACAGCCTCAGAATTTCTGTTCTATGTTTAATACCTTTGATCTTTATTTTTGTCATTATAACCCTGTGTGATGGTTTCTCTAGCCCTTAATAGCACTGTTTATTTACATGAGTTCAAGCCTTGGTTATTAGTCTATATCTGTCTTTGGCAAGTGTACCCAGGGGGAAAAATGGGCTTCAGCTCTCAGCCCTAGTGGATCTTTGTCACTTAAGCACCAAGATATTCAGGTAATTCAACTCTATTTTTGAGAGCTTTTAGGCGTAGTTCTTTCATTCTTCTAGGTACCCCTTGCAGATTCAGAATTTGATCAATGCCCTCAGGGCAGAAGGGGTTACAGATATTCTTGCTTACTTCTGAGAGACTTCTTCCCTACCTCCTGAATCAGTCCCTATAGTTCTCATTGTTTCCATAGCTCTGGTATTTTTTAAAATGTGATTTTTGTATTTTCTTTTTCCTTTTTACTCTTACCAGGACTGTTAGGCCTTTTGCAAACTCTTTCTTACCCAGAAGCAGACTGGTTTTTAGATTTGACCTCAGATTCTAAACAATAATGCATGAACATTCATTATGAGGATTTTTTTCTGTTGTTTGTTTGTTTGTTTTTCCCCTACAAATTACTTTGACATCATTCTACATTTTTAATCCTATTTTGTACAGAAAATAAAGGCACAGGGTGATACTTTAACAGATTTTATTCAGTAGAATGGCATCTTATTTGGGGTTTTGTTTTTCATTTATGCCAGTATGGCAGACATTGTACACAATCAAATTAGCATTGAAAATCCCTTTAAAAACTCCTTTAAAGTACAAATATATCATCTCTCAATAATATAACCAGTTTTTTTCCTCCCACCAGCTGCCTTGTCACTTTCTTGACAAACTCCTTTGAAGTGCAGAAGCTTTTAATTTTGAGGAGTTCCCATTTATCTATTTTTTCTTTTGCTTGTGCTTTGGGTGTAAAGTTGATGAAACCGTTTCCTACTGCAAGATCTTTTCGATGCTTCCCTACATTGTCTTCCAGGAGCTTTATGGTCTTGCCTCTTATATTTAGATCTTTAATCCATGTTGAGTTAATTTTTGTATAGGTCATGAGATGGTGATCCTCTCCCATGCTTTTGGATATGGATATCCAATTCTCCAAGCACCATTTGTTGAAGAGGCCATTCTCTCCCAGTTGAGTGGTCTTGGTGGCATTGTTGAATATCAGTTGACCATATATGCGAGGGTATATATCAGATCTCACAGTTCTGTTCCATTGGTCAGGATATGTCTATCCTTGTGACAATAACATACAGTTTCGACTACTGTAGCTTTGTGGTATGTTTTAAAGTCAGGTAGTGTGATTCCTCCAATTTCATTTTTCTTTTTCAATATGTCTTTTGTTATTCAGGGCTCCTTGTCCTTCCAAATAAATTTCATAGTTAGCTTTTCCAATTCAGTCAAAAATGCTGTGGTAATTTTTATTGGAATTGCATTAAATCTGTAAATCAGTTTGGGTAGGATAGACACCTTAATGAAGTTTAATCTTCTAATCCATGAGCAGGGAATATTCTTCCATTTATTTAAGTCTTTTTGATTTCCTTTAACAATGTTGTATGGTTTTCTGCGTATAAGTCCTTTACATCTTTAGTTAGGTGTTTCCTAGGTATTTGATTATTTTAGTTGATTATGCTCATGCCCATCTCAGCAGGATCTCATTGACTGCCACAGTAAATATTGCCTCAAATAGTGGGGCTCCTGAAGGCTCTAGAGACATCCAGGCACTATGGGCAGGGCAGACAGCTCAGGAGATTGGCTCCCTGACTGTTGGCCCTACTTTGGAATGTATGCTCCCCAATGTGACAGAGTTGGACTTATTTGTAAACCTTACATATGTTCTTCTGCCCCTTCTATTTGGACCTATAGTTAGTACTCGTCTTGATAGATAGATGTCCAAGAGACTTAAATCTGTTGGGTGTCCTTTTGCCAGTTGGGCCCCGAATCTCATACACATTTGCAGCATCTACTCTCCAGTTCATTGGACTCACCCAGGAAAACTAACAAAGAGATGATGATGGACAACACCTATCCAAGGGAACAGAAACAATCTTGTAACTGCAAGCAAGATAGTCCCATCCATCAGCGCCATGGGAGCTAAGCCCTCTCTCAATTAGAGGCAGAGTGGGCATCACCATCCCAGCATCTTCAGGATTGGGGAATGAACGATGGACTAGAGTAGAGTTATGGTTACTCAACTATAACTTATTGTTATTCTAACAATGGAAGAACTTTGATCACTGATGTGGATATCACTGAGGGGAGGGAAATGGAAAAACAGGTGTAATATGGGGGCATTTTCCAGATGTTGGAATTGTCCTGAATGACTGTTTCAGTTTGGTATTATTCATGAATTCTAAAAACAGATACTGGATTATGTTTGTAAACTGGTCTGTGGGAGGTTTCACTTTTACTTGATTAAATTATGAGTAGGGCTTTAATTGGGCCTCATCAGTAGGATGTTGAGTCCCTGCACCCTTGGTGGGTGGGGACTCATAGAGAAAACGGCAAGGTACAGGAGTTATTTGGAGTTTTGAGCCAGAGTCCAGGAAGTAAACACACAGGAGAAGAACACAGAGGAATAGAGACAGCTCCACAGACACAACAGAGGCCCCAGGATAAGAGATGAGCTCTTCTCCTTATAATCTACAGCTGACCTTGTGCAGAGAAGCAAGCCTGAGCCCAGAGAGAATTGAGCCCTGGGGAGAGAGACAAAGCCTAAAGAGCCTGCAGCTGATATTGGTAGAAGCTGGGACCATGGAGCCTTAAGAGGAAGAGGAAGACTGAACGTTGGCAGCCATCTTGTTCTAACATGTGGCAACAGACTTTGGTGAGGGAAGTAGCTTATGCTTTATGGCCTGGTAAGTGTAAGCTTTTACCCCAAATACATACTGTGATGGTTAGGCTAATGTGTCAACTCGGCCAAGTAGTTGTGTCCAGGTGTTTGTTCCAGCAAGCACTGGGCTAATTGTAATACAAGAGCATTTATGGACTTCAATCACCAGTGAGTTTACTGCGTGGATGGCTGATTACATCTGCATCAATCAGGGAGATTACATTATCAATGGGTGGTGCTTTTACCCAATCAGTTGAATGACTTAAAAGTGGAAGTGATTTCAACATTCAGGGAGAATTTCCCAGCTCGTCGTTGGACAGGCAACTTCTCCCAGAGACTCATCAACGACCTTTCATCGGGCTTTCATCGGAGCCCCTGGTTTGCAGCTTGCCTGAGAAACCTGGACTTGTGAGTCCCCACGGTCGCGTGAGAGACTCTTTTAGAGTTCCATATTATTCACAGATATCTCCTGCTGATTCTGTTTCCCGAGAGAACCCTGACTAATACACATACCCTTTATAAAAGCCAACAGATTTCTGGTATTTTGCATCAGCACCCCTTTGGCTGACTAATACAATGACATTACAATGATGGATACAGACCACTATATATTTTGTCATAACTTACAAAATTGTGCAGAACAGAGTGTAAACTATACTGTAAATTATAATCCATGCTTAATGGCAATGCCCCAACATGTGTTCGTCAATGATAACAAATGTACCACACTAATGAAGGATGTTGTTAATGTGGGAATGTGTGGGAGGGGTAGGGAATGGGGCATATGTGAATCCCCTGTGTTTTTTATGTAACATTTATGTAATCAAAGTACTTTTTAAAAAATAAAAAAGTATTAAGTAACAAAACAAAATATATAGGCTGAGAGAATGGATAAAAAAACATGAGCTATCCATCTGCTACTTACAAGAGACCACAGTAGACCCAAGGATGCAAACTGGCTGAAAGTGAAAGGTTGGAAAAAGATACTCCATACAAACAGTAGCCAAAAAGAAGCAAGGGTAGCTGTACAAATATCGGACTTTAGATGCAAAATGTTATAAGAGATACAGAGGCCATTATATATTAATAAAAGAGATAATCCACCAGGAAGATATAACAATCATAAATATCTGTGCACCTAACCAGGGTGCCCTAAAATACATAAGGCAAACTCTGGCAAAACTGAAGGGAGAAATACACATCTTTAAAATAATAGCTAGATACTTTAATATACCACTCACATCATTAGATTGAACAACTAGACAGAATATCAAAAAGGAAACAGAGAAGTTAAAGAATATGAGGAAAGAATTAGACCTAACAGACATGTTTAGAATGTTGCACCCAAACTCAGTGGATTTTAAAGTCTTCTCAAGTGTCCATGGATCTTTCTCCAGGAGATACCACATGTTAGGCCACAATGCACCTCTTAAACATAAAATGATTGGAATTGTACAATGTACCTTCTCAGATCATAATGGAATGAAACTGCAAATCAATAATAGACAGGAAATGTGTGGAGGCTAAACAGTACACTCCTAAATAATGAGTGGGTCAAAGAAGAAATTGCAGGTGAGATCACTAAATATATTGAGACAAATGAAAATGAGAACACAACTTATCACAGCCTATGGGATACAGTGAAGCAGTCTTGATAGGGAAAAGTATAGCCGTAAATGCCTATAATAAAAGAGAAGAACAAGCTAAAAGCAAAGATCTAACTGAACACTGGAGAAATTAGAAAAAGATCAGCAGACCAATCCCAAAGCTATCAGAAGGAGAGAAATAATAAAGATTAGAGCAGAAATAAATGAAATTGTGAACAAAAAAACAATAGAGAAAATGAACAAAACCAAAATCTGATTCTTTGAGATCAGTAAAATCTACAAATCCCTAGCTAGGCTAACAAAGAAAAAAATAGAGAAGACGCAAATAAATACAATCAGAAATGAAAGGAGGGAAGTTACGACTGACCCAACAAAAATAAAAAGGATCAGAAGAGGATATTATAAGAAACTGTATGCCAACAAACTAGAAAACCTAGATGAAATGGACAAATTCCTGGAAATGCACAAACTACCTACACTGCCACTACAAGAAATACAACAACTTAACAAACCAATCACATTTAAAGAGATTGAATCCATCATGAAAACTATCCCAAAAAAGAAAAGTGCAGGACCAGATGACTTCACAGGTGAAACCTACCAAGAATTTCGAAAAGAATTAACACCACTCCTGTTTAAACTCTTCCAAAATAATTGGAGAGGAGGGAAAATTACATAACACATTTCATGAAGCCAACATCACCCTAATACCAAAGCCAGATAAACACACTTCAAGAAAAGAATATTACAGACCAGTTTCTCTAATGAAGACAGATGCAAAAATTCTCAACAAAATACTTGCAAAGAACCCAATAGCATGTCAGAAGACTTATACATAACAAGTGGGATTTATTGCCGGTATGCAAAGATTGTTCAACATAAGAAAATCAATCAACATAATACACCACATTAATAAATTGAGGGGAAAAAACCACACAATCATCTCAATCGATGGAGAAATGTTATTCAAGAAAATCTAGCATCCTTTCTTGATAAAAACACTTTGAAAGATAGGAATAGGAGGAAAATTCCTCAATATGATGAAAGGCACATATGAAAAACCCACGGGCAACATTGTACTCAATGGGGAGCTTTCCTTCTAAGGAAAGCAGCTTTCCTTCTAAGATTGGGAACCAGACAGGGATGCCTGCTGTCACCATTGTTATTCAGCATTGTACTAGAAGTTCTAGCCAGAGCAATTAGCCAAGAAAAAAAAATAAAGGCATCCAAATAGGAAAAGAGGAAGTAAAACTCTTAGTATTTGCGGATGATATGGTGCTATATTTAGAAAATTCTGCAATGTCTATGACAAAGCTACTTGAGCTAATAAATGTGTCCAGTAAAGTGGCAGGATACAAGATCAACGTGCAAAAATCAGTCATGTTTTTGTACAATAGTATTGAACAATCTGAAGAGGAAATTGGGGAAAATTCTGCTCTGAGGGTGGGGGGATGGGCACCTGCAAGCTGCAGCTTTTACTCACAGACTTTTCTCTTCTGTCAGTCTTGGCTGCCCCGCTTTCTTCCTGAGTTCAACCGTGAGCTATCAGACATATGGCTCATCTCTCCCTGGGCCTCGGCTCCTTGAGCCTCTTGAGGTTTCCCTGTATTCCTACAGTCCTCTTTCTCACATGGCAGCATCAGTGTAATATGGTGGCTCTCTTTTCCTTTGTCTCTTTCTTTGTGTCTCCATTTATATCAAACCCAGCAAGAGGGGGGAGACTCAACCTGAATCATGCCTCACTTCTGATGTAGTTCAATCAAAAGAGTCTCACACCCACAGGAATGGATTAGTTAAAAAAAAAAACATAATCTTTCTCTTTTGGGGATGTATTAAAAAAAATTCAAACTGTCACAAATAGTGAGAATAGTGCTGCTCTGAACATTCTTGTATATTTCTCCTGGAGCACATGAACAAAAAAGGTTATAGGGTTTGTGTTTCATACTTCAACTTTTTTGATAATTCCAAACTCTTTTTCTGAGTGATTGTATCAGTTTTCTCAAGACTCCAAAGACTTACCAACACTGGGTATTGTCGATTGTTGTTGTTGTTTTTTCCATTTTGTTTTTTAAATATATTTTTTGGTGGGTATGTTCTAAATTGTTTTCTAATTATGTAGTGAATTTGAATTTTCCATGAGAACTAAAGAGGTTGGGATTCTGTGTGTGGATTCATACTTTTTTTCCCTCAAGATTTATTTTATTTTTATTTTTCCCCACTCCCTTGTTGTTTTTCATTTGCTGTGTCTGTTCGTCCTCCTGGTTTCTTTAGGAGGCACTGGGGGCTGAACCTGGGACCTCTGATGTGGGAGCGAGGTGCCTAATCGCTTGAGCCACCTCTGCTCCCTGCTTTGTTGTGTCTCTCATTATGTTTTTTCTCCTCACGTCTCTTGTTGCGTCAGCTCACTGCACCTGCCCGTCGTATCAGCCCACTTTCTTCTTTAGGAGGCACCAGGAACCTCTGTTCCCTGATTTTGTTGTGTCTCTCATTGTTTTTTCTTCTTGTGTCTCTTGTTGTATCAGCTTGCTGTGCCTGTCCATCACGCCATCTTGCTGACTTCTTTAGGAGGCACTGGCATCCAAACCAGCAACCTCCCATGTGGTAGGCAGGAGCCCAGTCACCTGATCCACATCCGCTTCCCTCCATGCACTTTTGATATGTGTGTTGATCCAGCCACTTCGTTGAGTTTTCTTTAAAAATTGTAACCATAACAAATATCATTCTTAATCGAGGAACTTTAGAAGCATTCCCACTAAACCTAAAAACAAGAAAAAAGTATCCACTGTCCTGGAAGTTGTAGCCAATACATTCAAACAGCAAAAAGAAATAAGTGGAAAGAAAGAGATGGAAATGATATTGTGTACAGATGAAATGTCTGCCAAGAAAACCCAAAAAGATAAACTAAAAAATATTCAAATAAGACCTTTCAAAAAGGTGGTCCTTCACGTCTTAATACTTCATAATTTCCAATTTGATTTCCTCTTTAAAGTGTTAATGTACTTTTTAAAAAGTTTTTACTTTCCATATATTAGGGCTCTTCCTATTATCTTTTTGTTATTAATTTTGAACTTTATTGATTATAGTCAGTGAATATGGTATGTATGGTGTGGTAGCTTGGAGCTGTGTACTCCAGAAAAAATGTTTTTAATCTTAATCCATTCCTTTGGGTGTGAACCTTTTGTAAATAAAACCTTTTGATGAGGTTACTTCAGTTTAGGTATGGCCCAACTGAATTAGGAAGGGTTTTAATCCTATGACTGGAGGCCTTATAGAGAAGACTACAGAGGAAAAACCAGAGCAGCCAGAAGTCAACGGAATCCTAAAGAGGAGAGGCCATCATAATGTGCATTGCCATGTGTAGCAGTTTGGCAGTTTGATATAGTTATGAATTCCAAAAATAGATATTGGATTATGCTTGTAAACTGGTCTGTTCATCTGGGCATGATTAAGTTATGATTAGGGCATTGACAGGGCCACATCAGTAGGGCGTTGAGCCCCACCCCTTGGTGGGTGGTATCTCAAAATAGAAGACATGGCAAAGGACAGAGTTGGAGTAGTTTTGATGTTGGAGTTCTGTTGCTGAGTGTTAATTCTGGAGTCCAGGGGAGTAAGCACACAGACAACCTTGGTCATGAGGAAGGAGAGAATGCTCTGGTAATAGAGATGAGACGTTCGCCTGACAGTCTACAGCTGGCCTTGTGGGGAGAGGCAAAACCTAGAGTACCTCATAGTCTACAGCTGACCTTGTGGAAGAACCAGAGGAGCTGAGCCCATAGAGAAACAGAGCCCCGGGAAGAGAAGAACCCAAGAAGCCAGAACTCTGGCAAACGTCAGCAGCTGTCTGACTTCAACACATGGCAACAGACTTTGGTGAAGGAAGAAACTTATGCTTTATGGCCTGGTAACTGTAAACTTCTACCCCAGATAAATAACCTTTATAAAAACCAACCGATTTCTGGAATTTTGTATCAGCACCCCTTTGGCTGACTAATACACCATGTGACAGAAAAGCCAAGGACCAAGGATTGCTGGGCAGCCAACCCCAGAATGCCACAGACTTCAGGAAGAAAACATTGCCTTGATGGTGCCTTGATTTTGGACTTCTCCTAGCCTCAAAACTGTGAGCCAATAAATTCACATTGTTTAATCCAACCCATTGTATGGTGTTTGTTTTAGCAGCTAGGAAGCTAAAACATGGCAATAATTTTTACCTGTGAATTTGCCTGTGTTTCCTTTATGCCGTACAATAAAAATAAGGTAGTCACATAATATT
This sequence comes from Tolypeutes matacus, assembly GCA_026826555.1. Classification (NCBI taxonomy): domain Eukaryota; kingdom Metazoa; phylum Chordata; class Mammalia; order Cingulata; family Chlamyphoridae; genus Tolypeutes; species Tolypeutes matacus. Next base: position 210,531 of record JAKSZT010054194.1, read on the forward strand.
TTGTAATTCCAATATCTTCTTGAAGAAATAGTCCATTAATATAAAATGTTCCTTTTTGATGCTGTTTGCTTTGAATTCTGTTTTGACCATCATAAATATTATGTACTGATTCCCTCCTCCCCTCTACCCATAATTTGTGTGTGTGTGGTATATCTTTTTTGCATTAACATTAATATTAAGATATAATTCCATCCCCTTTAGTATTCAGAGTTGCTGATTAGCAGTTTTTTTCTAATTTTCATTCCTTCTAAGTTATCTGTCTTTATACTCTTAACTTTTGAGATTTTCTTTTTATCTTTAATATTCTGAAGTTTTACCATTCTTTGAGTGGATTTTTTTTTATTGTGGTTATTTGTTTTTATTGTATTCTTTCAGTCTAAGAGTGCATGTCTTTTCTATATAATGTGGTATACTTTGCTGTTATTATTTTTTTGAGGTACCAGGGTCTGGGATTGAACCTGGGACCTTGAATATGGGAACCTGGCACTCAACCACTGAGCTACACCAGCTCCCTGTTATACTTTTTTAATTTATTTTTATTTTTTTCAATTTTACCGGGAGGTCCCAGGGATCGAACCCAGGTCCCTCCATATGGCAGACAGACGCCCAACCATTTGAGCCACATCCGTCCCCCCCTGTTATACTTTTAATTATTGCCCTTCCTCCATTCTCTTCAAGCTCTAATTTTGGACTTCCTAATAAACATATGTTGGAACTTTTGGATCTAGTTTTCTTTCATTCATCTCATCTTTATCTCTTTGTGCATTATTCTAGTAGAATCCTCAGGTTGTGCTCTAGTTTATTAATTTTTTCTTAAGCTGTATTAAGTTGCTGTTCAGCTATTCCATTTATTTTTTGTGGTTGGTTGATTTTAATTTAAACAATCATAACTCTTCTTTCCTTAAGACTTTGCCACACACAGGCAGCACTGCCTCAGCTCTTATTTACCAATATGGAATCCTATCTAATTCCTTCATTGGTAGCTCTTTGTTTCTCGTCTGTGGAAGGTGTTCTTTCTTGTTTTCCAGAGAAGAATTTTATTTATTAGTATATTTTTTATATCAATTCTGTGTAATATAATTTAGGGTTGTGGTTAATGCCCTGGCGATGTTCAAAGCCATGCTGTGCCTCTTGACATGTTATTCAAACTTCTATGCCTCGTTTTCTTTACTTGTGATACTAGAGATAATAATAACTATCTCATAGGTTGTGAATATTAAATGATATATATCAAAATGTCTGATACATAAAACAAACTCAGTAAATGTTAGATGCTCTTACTGTAGTGGTGGCAGTGGGTAGTACATTTGTTATCATTATGCAATTGAAGTGGATAGAGATTTCACCATGTGTTTATAATATGTTGCGTTATTCTGTCCTAGCCTTACCTCCTAAAATTTACAAAATTTAATCTAACAGACTTTAACTTATGTGGCACCTCTTTCTTTTCTACAGATTGATCCTGAGTTGGAAAAAAAGCTGAAAATGAATAAAGTATCACTGGAGTCTGAGTATGAGGTACAGTATGTAAATATAGTCTTTCTTTTGCACAACAGTCACAGTCTTTCTAGCCAGTGACTGGTTTTGTCTGCCTTAACATAAACTTAAATTATTGCCACTATAAAAAAAAATTATTTATCTTTAATCTATGGTAATGGGACAGCTAGGTAGTCACTTGAGAAGAAAATAACAATGGTACCATATGTCATATACTACAAATTAAATTCTAGATGGATCGAAAATTTCAAAATAAAAAGCAAAATGCTAAAAGTACTAGAAGAAAAAAATATGGAATTTTTTTGTTGTGTTCTCAAGTCAGAAAAGCCTATTTAAATATACAAAAGCCAGAAATCAGAAAAGTAAAGATTTGTAAATTCATATATAAAAATACAAGTTAAGCTTAGAAAAAAATATTGTGAATGAAATCACATGTTAAATGAGAAATTAGAAATATTCTTTGTATTATCATGATTAATTAATTTATTTAAATATGAAGAGCACATACAAATCCATATGAAACAGCTCAATAACTCAGTTGGTCAGTAGGAACATAGGCAAAGCACATAGAGTTCAGAGAATAGGAAATACGTATCATTCTTAAATGTAGGAAGAGATGCTCAACTTCACTTATAATAGGAACATCAATTAAAATTATAATGGGGTGCCATTTTTCACCCATCAGATTACCAAATATCAAGCAGGTTAATAGCTGCTTAAAACATTGCATTATTATTATTATTATTACTTTTTTTTTTTTTTTAAAGATTTTATTTATTTATTCATTTATCCCCCCCTTGCTGCCCGTGCTCGCTGGGTCAGCCAACCACGCCGTGCGGGCGGGCCTGCCCTCACCAGGAGGCCCCGGGAACCGAACCCGGGGCCTCCCACATGGTAAACGGGAGCCCCACTGATTGAGCCACAGCCGCTTCCCTAAACATTGCATTATTATAGGTTATGGAGAACAGACAAAATTCTTCATCTCTTATACTTTGGTCATTTTGTAGGAGGTTTGCTTTCATGTCCCTTCTTGACCATAGATCATATTTTCCTGTTTCTCTGTGTGTCTGTTCATTTTTTATTGAAAGGTGGGCATTGTAAATAATACATTGAAGAGACTCTTCTGAAGAGTATTGATTCTCATTTTAGCAGGCAGTTCAATTATTGGCTGATCATCTTGAACTGGTATATACTTGATTTTGAACTTTGGTAGGGAGGATCTGTGGAAAGTCTATGGTATTTCTTAATCCCTTGAGCTAGTGGGACTCAGCTCAATCTCCAAACTCTCTCCTCAGAGAATTGGCTTTAAGCTTTGTTTGGGTGGGTCATGTGTAGGTCTTATTCTAGAGCATTGTTCTTACTCATTTTTGGTGTCTTAGCTAGATGTCAGGGTAGCAACAAGATATTAAGGAGTGGTTTCCACTCTGGCAGGGCCGAAAATCCAATATTCCTGACACTGCTTTTCCCCAGCACTTAACTTCTAGTGTCTGTGTTCCACCCTCAATCCTATAGCTACTGGCTATTAAGTGATAAGCTTTTGATGGTCTTGCCCAGCACATGTACAGCCCTGTCATCAACCACTCTACATGTTTTGAAGAATTCCACAGGAAATCTTCCCTTCACCAAAGACCTCTGGAGGCTAGTCCACTTTTACATGAAGTTGTTCTGCCAACCTTATATCCCATCTAAGAATTATCTTAAATTCTCATAAGTATATATAGTTTATGTTATCTGAGTGATGGCCACTAGTCTTTTAAGAAACCTTTTAATCACTTAAGATTGTTTCATAACAGTGCTTGAAAATACTTTACCTTCTTCTTGCACCCTAAAATAGTGAAAATTTGTTCATTCAAGTATATTTAATACAGATCCCTGGTAAAACTGCAAGTGAAATTTAAAGAATGGTTTCATTCACTGCTTCCCCATTATATAGACCCAAACTGTAACTTAACTACTTGTTTGTGTGTGTGTAGCACTGTGCTAATAACAATGTGGAGGGTTTATCTGGGAGATTTTCTTATTCTTTTAGAAAACACAGAATTTGAAAACTGAAGAAGCCATGTAGACCATTTAGTCCAGACTTTTCATATTACTTATGATGAATTAGGGGCTAGATGTCTTAAACACTTGTCTGAAGTTAAATGGCGAGTTGTTAAAAGACCAATACTCAGTACCCAAGTGTTAAGGTACATTTATACCATTTTCCCTGTTTCTGAATAAATATAAGCTACCCTGTGTTCACTCAGCCTTTTTCTCTTATTCACTCAATTATTCCTTAACTGTCAAAGCAGCAGATGCATAAAAAATTTTTTTTGTTGTTAGAATGGTAGTCAGAAGCTTGAAGAAATATTTATGGTCTTCCCTTTTTATCCTACATTCATTTCTGTGCTTGAGAGATACTTTAATCTAAAATGAAGGTGGGATTACCCAAATTGTAATTGAAACTAGGTCTGATTGCCCAAAAGCGTTTTGCTAATGGCAGCTGTTGGGGATGTCTTTTCATTCTTAAGCCCAGACTCATTTCTCAGGCCAAGGACAGATCATCTTGATCTCTTTTCTTTCTTGTAGCAGACTTTAAGGTCTCTACCTTTGTTCTCTTCTTCTCATTGACTGCCACATCCCATGCTACCCCTCCCCCCCTTTTTTCTAATGTGAGAAATTGTGAGTTTACAAAACAATCATGTATACCATATTGGATTTCCATACATAGCTAGCCCTGTCACCAACACCTTAGGTGGTTGTGCCACATTTGTTACAAATGATGAAAGAACATCATTATAATATTACTGCTATAAGTCCATAGCTTATATTAGCTGTATTTTTCCCACAAACCATCCTATTATTAACATCATGTATTAGTATTATATATTTGTCACAGTTCATGAGAGAACGTTCTCATATTTGTACTGTTAACCATTGCCCATCACTCATCACAGGGTTAGCTGTGTTATATGGTTCCCTGTGTTTCATAGTACATCCAAAGTGTACACTCAGTGGCTCTCAGTTTCATCACAGAGCTGTGCTGTCATCAGCTCAGTTCATTTCAGAATGTTTTCATTGCTTCAAAAGGAAAAATCCCATATCCCCTTATACCTTTCCATTATTGACCCTTAGCATTGATATAATATCTTATTTGCTATTGCTGTAAAAATATAAAATACTACTGTTAACTATAGACCATATGTTACATTAGTTATATTTTTCCCATATATCTCCATATTCTTAATACCCTGTAATAGAGGAACATTCCTGTATTTGTACTATTAACCTCAATCATCATCCACCACCAAAATCACTATTTTGTATGGTCCCTAGATTATTCTCTAGATTTCTTTCAATTGACATTAACCTCCCTAGATGACCCCTTTCAGCCTCATTCACATTTTTATAAATTACAGTGTTATATTTACTATAATGTGTTACCATAAACTCTATCCATTTCCACACATTTACAATTCACCTTATTAAACAGTCTACATATATTCAGCTCCTCCTTCTCAAACCACATTCTATCTCCTAGTAACCTGTACTCTAGAGTTTAACTCCATGAGTTTACTCATCATATTTAGTTGATATTAGTGAGACCATACAATATTTCTCCTTTTAATTCTGGCTTATTTCACGCAACATAATGTCCTCAAGGTTCATCCACGTTGTCATATGCATCCCAAGTTTATTTCTTCTTACAGCTGAATAGTGTTCCATCGAGTATGTATATATCACATTTTGTTTATGCATTCATCGGTTGATGGACACTTGGGTTGTTTCCATCAATTGTGAATAATGCCACTATAAATATCAGTGTGCAAATGTCTGTTCATGTCCTTGCCATAAATTCCTAGTAGTCAGACTGCCAGATCATATGGCAGTTCTTTATTTAGCTTCCTGAGAACTGCCAAACTGTCCTCCACAGAGGCTGTACCATTTTACATCCCCACCAACAGTGAGGGAGTGTTCCTGTTTCTCCGCATCGTCTCCAGCACTTGTCATTTTCTGTTTTTTTAATGCCATTTTGTAAGGTATAAAATGATATCTCATTGTACTTTTGACCTGCATTTCCCTAATAGCTAGTGATGTCGAGCATCTTTTCATGTGCTTTTTGGCCATATGTATTTTTTCTTTTGAAAAATTTCTGTTCAAGTCTTTCCATTTTTAAGTTGGGTGTCTTCATTTTTTATCTTTGACTTGTATTATCTCTTTATATAGCTTGGAGATCAGACCCTTATTGGATATGTGGTTTCTGAAAATTTTCTCCCATTGAGAACCTTCTTAACAAAGTCATTTGAAGCACAAAAGTGTTCAGTTTTTTTTTTTAAAAGATTTTATTTATTTATTCATTTATCCCCCCCTTGCTGCTTGTGCTCACTGGGTCAGCTAACCACGCCGTGCGGGCGGACCTGCCTTCACCAGGAGGCCCTGAGAACCGAACCCGGGGCCTCCCATATGGTAAACGGGAGCCCTACCGATTGAGCCACAGCCGCTTCCCAAAAGTGTTCAGTTTTGACAAGGTCCCATTTATCTATTTTTTCGTTCATTCCTCGTGCTTTGGGTATAAGGTTTAAGAACCACCTACCACAAGATCTTAAAGATGTTTCCCTATATTTTCTTCTAGGAGTTTTATGGTTGTAGCTTTTATATTTAGGTCCTTGGTCCATTCTGAGTTAATTTTTGTGTAAGGTGTAAGATAGTGGTCATCTTCTTTATTTTAGCTATGGATTTCCAGTTCTCCCAGTATCATTTGTTGAATAGGTTGTTCTGACCCAGATGGGTGGGTTTGATAGCTATATTGGTCTGCAAATGGGTGCCAATGCAAAGTACCAGAAATCTGTTGACTTTTATAAAAGTATTTATTTGAGGTAAAAACTTATAGTACAGGACCCTAAAGATTCCAACTTAAGGTTGCTTTCTCACCAAAGTCAGTTGCCATCTGTTGAAGCAAGATTGTCATTGATCTCTGCGAGAGTTCAACCTTCCCCCTGGACTTCCTGTCTTGAAGCTGCAGGCTGGCACAGGCCTTGTAGCTCAGGACTTCCTCTCCCATAGGGGTTGTTTCTTTCCAGGCTCTTTATATCAGTCTGAGTTGTTTTGTTCTCTTCCCAAGGTCAGCTGCAAACTATCAGGTGAATGGCTTGTCTCTTCCTAGGGCCCCAGGATGAAAAATGACAGAGCTCTCTCTCTCCCCATGTGTCTTTTTGAATGAGTGTCCATTTATATTGGCCCGCCAAGGGGGCGGGGACTCAACCTGAGTCATACCTTACTGACATGATTGAATCAAAGAAAGCCCTCAGAGCAATCTTAACGGGTAATCCAATATAATCAAAGGTTCTCACACCAGAGGAATAGATTAATTTAGAAACAATCTTTCTCTTTTTGGGATTCATAAATAATCTCAGACTTCACAATAGCCTTATCAAAAATCACTTGACCATAGATAGGAGGGTCTATTTCTGAATTCTTGATTCTGTCCCATTAGTCAATCTGTCTTTTCTTTATGCCAGTACCATGCTGTCTTTACCATTTTAGCTAAGTAACATGCTTTAAAGTCAGGAAGTCAGAGTCCTCCAACTTCAAATAGACATGTTTGTCTATTTGGGACTCTTTACCCTTCCAAATAAATATTGCTAGATTTGCCTTGAGATTTGGACTTTTGTTTTCCCAGCTTCTTCCTTTTTTTATGTTTTCAAAAGTAAAATACATTGACACTTTTTCTGATTTTGTAATTTTATTCTTATAGGGAAAAAGGTAGGCACTAACATCAATAGCAAACAAGGAAAGTTCCAAATACTAGGAAATATGACATATCTTTAATTATTATTCTTCATTTGTGGTTAATTTTTTTTATAAAATTTTAATTGGGAACACACTGGATTCTTTCTATTCACTTATTTATTCATTCATTCAATAATGTCCTGATCAAAGCCACAGAGATCCTACACTAATATGTATACTTTAATTTTTGTGGTTCTATAGAAAATAAAGGACTCTACTTTTGAGGACTGGAAGAATATTCGAGGACCTAGGCCTTGGGAAGATCCTGACCTCCTCCAAGGACAAAATCCAGAAATCCTTAAGACTAAGATGGCCTGAGTATGTTGCTTTTTTTTTTTTTTTAAAGTGTTATCACCTGGACTTCCCACTATATACTGCTATCCAAAAGCAAGAAAATTCCAGACGTGTGGAAGCCTATGTACCAGTTATTTGACGGCAATCTTTAAAAAGTTGAATAGAGGTCTTTATACTTTCCAGCAAGTCCATTTGCAAATGAAAACATTAGCAGTGAACACATATGGTCTACACCTCTCAATAAAAATGTGAATACTGCTCCTGAAGACTGTCATTTATTCCACTCCACATTTACCCACCAGCCTTTTCCACCAGCCACTTGGGCAATATCTTAATACCTTAGTCTGATTTCTGATGAGAATAGTAGGTTCAGATCTAAACTTTCACAATCATATCAAGCAGTGATTTTTTTTTGTGACACTTCAGCAAGAAAATAATAGTGCTAGTCAGTCCCCAAAGCATCACCTGATGATTGTATTAATACCATTAATTTAGCTGATAACAATTTAAATTGATTTTGAAAAAACATATTAAGGAAATTATTCTTACTGGTAAAGCAAAAATCATGAAGTGGTATGTACATGATTTGTTCAGGTAATCTGACTACAGTTTGGGAAACACTGATTTAAGGTATGTTTATGCCTGGCATAATTTGCATGCAAATTGACCATGTAGATTTTTTTTTTTTTTTAACTTTGGATTTGCTCTGATCTGATCCCTAGGTAAAAAGGTAGTGTTGAGGGAAGTTCATTTTTTAAAACTCTTTTTCTCCTTTTCACCCATGTTAGGCAACCTTGTTTGTACTCCTACCTTTTGGTCTTTTATGCCAAATTCTAGATGCCTAAAGCCTCTCAACTGGAGAACTCCCCCTTTAATTGCCACAAGATGATAAAACCACCCCACCTCTCCCCCCAGTCAAAAATCTCTATTCTTTTAAGTCTATTTGTTTTACCAAAAATGAAAGCGGGTTGATTATCTAGTGGCCATAATTGTAGATAGAGATTATTCATAAGAGTTGGTTTTCTGAAGGAATACCGAATTTTAAAAAAGAACTTGTTAAACCAGTTGAATGCTAAACAGTAGAATCTCTTATGAACAGAGGGACATTTCTTGTGTCCCTACCTTGCTCCTGCTGTTTGCATCCACCAAAAGAGAATCAGAGAGGGTTTTATTTTTAAAAGTCTATGAGACATCAGTGTAAACCTCCCTGCTGCCCTGCCCCTTAATGTGTGATCTTTAACAAGTAACATACTATAAAGTTAATGTTCCTCAATAGTTAAATGAGGATAATAATACCTATTGAGTTTTTTTTTGTATGGGAGGACTAAAACATAAAACAATGTTTAAGCTTACTGATAGTTAAGAAATGCAAAAATAAGATACATTTTACCCATCCTATTGCAAAATGTTTAATGATAGTAATGGTTCAGTTACTACTGGTGGTAAGTAAACTGCTACTGCCACTTTGGGTGGCCATTTGGCAAAATGTATTAAAATTTTAAATGATATCTCTTTATTTCATCTCTGTAGAAAGAGTTGTCAAGGAAACAACTACAAGGACACTTGTGCAGCACTATTTATAGTAATAACCCAGTAAGCCCATTAATAAGAAAATGGTTAACTAATCTCCTGTATATGCATACTGTGAAAAATAGTTTAAAATGAGGCAATTCTATATATATGGATAAGGAAAACACTCTTAAGTCATAAATTTAAGTGAAAAAAAAAAAAAGTAAGTTGGAGAAAGTAGATCTCTCAGACGTTGCTGGTATAATGTAAAATGGTCCAGCCAATCTGGAAAATTATTTGGCAGTTTCTTAAAAAACTAAGCATATACTTACCATAAAACTCAGCAATTGCATTACTGGTCATTTATCTCAGACAAACTTATGTCCATAAAAATGTACACAAATATTCACAGCAGTTTTATTTATAATAGCTAAAACCATCCATATCATGTCACATAAAGTATGGTTCCATTTATGTAACATTCTCAAAATGAAAAAATTATAGAGATTAACAATAGCTAGGAAGCAGATGTGGCTCAAGCGATTGGGCTCCCGCCTACCATATGGGAGGCTCTTGGTTCGATTTCTGGGGCCCCCTGGTGAAGGTAAGCTGGCCTGTGCTGCTGAGAGCTGGCGCAGCAAGATGACACAACAAAGGGAGATGCAGAGGAAAGACAGTGAGAGACGCAGAAGCCCAGGGAGATGAGGTGGCTCAAGCAATTAAGTGCCTCTCTCCCACACCGGAAGTCCCAGGATTGGCTCCCGGTACCTCCTAAAGAGAAAGACAAAAAGAAAAGACGTACACGGAAAGAACACAGCAAATGGACACAGAGAGCAGACAGTGAACGCAAACAACGGGGGGCAGGGGGATTAGATTAGTGGCTGGCAGGGATTAGGGAGGAGGCTATGACTAGATAATTGTTCTATATCTTGATTGCAGGGGTGGATATGCAAATCCATACATTTGATAAAATGACAGAACTATGCACACATTATTCGAAAATCTATTTTCTGGTTTTGACATACTATAATTATGTAAGATATAACCATTGGGAAACTGAGTGAAGATTATGTAGGGCCTCTTACTCTCTTTGCAGCTTTCTATGAATCTATAATTGTTTAAAAATTTTAAAAGTTTAAAAAATGAATAGGATAGATACTGGAAGGGAAAATATAAGTTAGATGGGCAAAATCTTTGAATTTATAAGTGTTGAAGCTAGTGATGGGTACATGGAGATTCCATATATTATTCTGTTTCCTTCTGAATGTATTTAAAATATTCCATAAGAGAAAGGGGGTGGGGGAGATAATGGGGGGATAGGAAAAAGGTATCATGTAGTATCCTTTAATATATTTTTCCAGAATGAACAATTATGAACCCTCCAGGAAAAGGAAAAGTTTCCCTCCCCATTTTTTTTAGCTTGAACACATGGTTTTATTTATCAGCTTACCCCATTTAGGAAGACATACCCCAAATCTCACCTGTGTGAATTTCCCAGCAGCTTCTGGATGTTTTCACCTGGTAAATGGGCCAGGTTTCTATAAGACCATCTTGGTATGCTGATAGAATCTTGTTGTTTACTATTCTTCCAAATGTGAAATGAAAATAAAATCAGCTTCAATAAAAAAACTTAAACGATTTTTAAAATTACTTTCTCTTACTCTGCTGCTGCTGCTTTTTCTTCAGCTAACTTTTTGAAACCTTACATTCCTTGGCCCTGTTTTCTTCTTATTCAATGACATTCCTGGAAAGAACCAACTCACTGCCATGACTTCCATTTTATTCCTGCTTTGGAACTCTCCTAATTGCTTGTTCTCCCTTTAAATTCCTCCCTTTCTCAAGCCTCTTGAACCAGCAGGTCACACCCAGCCCTGCTTACTCTGCTTGCTGTCTTGGGCTCTGTTTTGCTCTCACTCTCACATTAGCTCACTCCAGTATAGGGCAAAGTGTCATTTACATTAGTCTTTAATAAATCAAAGAGATATGTAAATTTACTACCAAAAGAGTAGTAAAAGGGAATACCTTCCAAACTAACAGAACAAAAAAAGTAATATTAAAACATAGTAATCCAAAAGAAGACAAGAAAGGAACAAATGAGAAACATAAAATAATTGAAAAATATAGAAAGCACACAGAAAAATGGTAGATTTAAATCCAAATATATGAAAATAGCATTAAATATAAATGGAATAATACTTTATTTTTTAACTTTATTTTGTACATTTAATAATTGAATATAGAAACAAACTAAAAAGTAAACAGATGAATAAAATACGTATATTTCTCAATTAAATGTACTAGATACATATAATTTTTTTTCTCTCCATCAAACAATATGTTACACAATATATTTGGTTCATTGTAACGCAATCATACAGTATTTGTCCTTTTGTGTCTGACTTGCTTCGCTCAACATAATGTCCTCCAGGTTCATCGATGTTGTCATATGCTTTACAACTTCATTTCTTCGTATAGCTGCATACTATTCCATTGTGTGACTAGATCACAGTTTGTTTATCCATTCACCTGTTGATGGACACCTGGGTTGTTTCCAACTTTTGGCAATTGTGAATAATGTTGCTATGCTATGAACATCGGTGTGCAGATGTCTGTTCGTGTCACTGCTCTCAGTTCTGGGTATATACCCAGTAGTGGTATTGCCGGGTCACATGGATAGTCTATATTCAACTTCTTTAGGAACTGCCAAACAGTCCTCCACAGTGGCTCTACCATTCTGCATTCCCATGAACAGTGAAGAAGTGTTCCTATCTCTCCACATTTTCTCCAACATTTGTAGTTCTCTGTCTTTTTAATAGTGGCCATTCTGAAAGGAGTGAAATGATATTTCATTGTAGTTTTGATTTGCATTTCCCCAATCATGAGTGATGTTGAGCATTTCTTCATGTGTTTTTTTGCCATTTGTATTTCTTCTTTGGACAAATGTCTATTCAAGTCTTTTGCCCATTTTTTAACTGGGTCATTTGTCTTTTTACTGTTGAGTTGTAATATCTCTTTATATATTCTGGATATTAACCCTTATCAGATATGTGATTTCCAAATATTTTCCCCCATTGAGTTGGCTGCCTTTTCACCCTTTTGACAACGTCCTGTAAGGTACAAAAGTGTTTAATTTTGAAGAGGTCACATTTATCTATTTTTTCTTGCATGTGCTTTGGGGTGTAAGGTCCAAGAAACCACCACCTAGTACAAGGTCTTGAAGATGTTTCCCTACATTTTCTTCTAGTAGTTTTATGGTCCTGGCTTTTATATTTAGATCTTTGATCCATTTTGAGTTGATTCTTATATAGGGGGTGAGATAGAGGCCCTCTTTCATTTTTTTGGTTATACATATCCAGTTCTCCCAACACCATTTGTTGAAGAGACTGTTTTGTCCCTTTAAGATGGACTTGATAGATTTGTCAAAAACCGGTTGATTATATAGGTAAGAGTTTATATCTGGGTTCTCAATTCTGTTCCACTGATTGATAAGTCTATCTTTATGCCAGTACCATGCTGTTTGGACCACTGTAGCTGTGTAATGTTTCAAGATCAGGCAGTGAAATTCCTCCCATGTCACTCTTCTTTTTTAGAATGCTTTTGGCTATTTGGGTGCACTTACCCTTCCAAATGAATTTGGTAATTGCCTTCTCTAATTCTATAAAGTAAGATTTTGGGATTTTGATTGGTATGGCATTGCATCTATAGATTAGTTTAGGTAAGATTGATATCTTCACGATATTTATTCTTCCAATCCATGAACATGGAATGCCTTTCCATTTGTTTAGGTCTTTTAAAGTTTCTTTTAGCATTGGTTTGTAGTTTTCTGCATATAGGTCCTATACTTCTTTGGGTAAATTAATTCCTAGGTATTTGAGTCTTTTTGTTGCTATTGAAAATGGAATTTTCCCCCTGATTTCCTCCTCAGATTGTTCATTACTAGTATTACAAAACCATTACTGATTTTTGCATGTTGATCTTGTATCCTACCACTTTACTAAACTCATTTATTAGCTCAAGTAGCTTTGTCATGGATACTTCAGGATTTTCTAAGTACAGGATCATGTCATCCACAAACAGTGAGTTTTACTTCCTCTTTTCCTGTTTGGATGCCTTTAATTTTTTTTTTCTTGTCTAATTGCCCTAGCTAGAACTTCTAGTACAATATTGAATAACAATGGTGACAGTGCGCATCCTTGTCTTGTTCCCGATCTTAGAGGGAAAGCTTTCAGTCTTTCCCCATTGAGTATGATGTTGGCTGTGAGTTTTTCATATATGCCTTTTATCATACTGAGGAATTTTCCTTCCATTTCTATCTTTTGAAGTGTTTTTATCAAAAAAGGATGCTGCATTTTGTCGAATGCCTTTTCTGCATCAATTGAGATGATCATATTGCTATTTTCCTTCAATTTGTTAATGTGCTGTATTACATTGATTAATTTTCTTATGTTGAACCAACCTTGCATACCAGGAATAAATCCCACTTGGTCATGATGTATAAGTCTTTTGATATGCTGTTGGATTTGATTTGTAAGTATTTTGTTGAGAATTTTTGCATCTATGTTCATTAGAGAGATTGGTCTATAATTTTCTTTTCTTGTAGTATCTTTATCTGGCTTTGGTATTAGGGTGATGTTGGCTTCATAAAATGTGTTGGATAAATTTCCCTCCTTGTAGCTGTTAGGCAATTTGATGTAATTATGAATTCCAAAAATATAATTGGATCATGCTTGTAAACTAATCTGTTAATCTAAGCATGATTAAGTTATGATTAGGGCATTGACTGGGCCATGTCAGTAGGGCATTGAGCCCCGCCCCTTGGTGGGGGAAGAAAATAAAAGGCAAGGCAAAGGACAGAGGGAGCAGTTTTTGAGAAGCAGTTTTGATGTTGGAGTATTGATGTTGGAGATAAGGCCCCAGGAGAAGAGAAGTGAGCCGTTCGCCTGATAGTCTACAGCTGACCTTGTGAAGGAACCAGAGGTGCTAAGAGAGAAACGCAGCCCCGGGAAGAGAGGAACCCAAGAAGCCTGAACCCTGGCAAACATTGGCAGCTGTCTTGCTCCAACACGTGGCAATGGACTTTGGTGAGAGAAGAAACTTAACGCTTTATGGCCTGGTATCTGTGGACTTCTACCCCAAATAAATACCCTTTATAAGGACCAACCCATTTTTGGTATTTCACATTAGCACCCCTTTGGCTGACTAATACACTCCTCTTCATTTTTTTGGAGGATTTTAAACAAAATTGTTAATTCTTTTCAAAATGCTTGGTAGAATTCACCTGTGAAGCCATCTGGTCCTGGATTTTTCTTTGCTGGTAGATTTTTGATGAGGGATTCAATCTCCTTAAATGTAATTGGTTTGTTACGTTCTTGTATTTTTTATAGCGTCAATGTAGGTTGGTTTTATGTTTCTTGGAGTTTCTCTATTTCATCTAGGTTGTTAGTTTGTTGGCATATAGTTTCTCATAATACCCTCTTATGGTTCTTTTTTATTTCTGTGGGGTCAGTTCTAACTTCCCCCCTTTCATTTCTGATTGTATTTATTTGCATCTTCTTTTTTTCTTTGTTAATCTAGCTAGGGTTTTGTCCCTTTTATTGATCTTCTCAAAGTACCAGCTTTTGGTTTTGTTGATTTTCTCTGTTGTTTTTTTTGTTCTTATTTTCATTTATTTCTGCTCTAATCTTTATTATTTCTTTCCTTCTGCTTGCTTTGGGATTGGTTTGCTGTTCTTTTTCTAGTTTCTCTAGTTGTTCAGTTAAGTCTTTGAGTTTTGTTCTTTCTTCTTTTTTAATATAGGCATTTAGGGCTATAAATTTCCCTCTCAAGACTGCCTGCGCTGTATCCCATAAGTTTTGATACGCTGGGTTCTCATTTTCATTTATCTTAATATATTTACTGATTTCACTTGCAATTTCTTCTTTGACCCACTGATTATTTAGGAGTGTGTTGTTCAGCCTCCACACATTTTCAATTTACTTTTTTCTTGTCTATTATTGATTTCCAGTTTCATTCCGTTATGGTCTGAGAAGGTGCTTTGTATACTTTCAGTCTTTTTATATTTATTGAGAGCTGCATTGTGCCCTAACATGTGGTCTATCATGTGGTCTATCCTGGTAAAAGATCCATGGGCACTTGAGAAGAATGTGTAACCCGCTGAGTTTGGATTTACTGTTCTGTATATGTCTGTTAGGTCTAACTTGTTTATCATATTGTTCAAGTTCTCTGTTTCATTGTTGATCTTCTGTCTAGTGTTCTATCCAATGATGTGAGTGGGGTATTGAAGTCTCCAATGATTATTGTAGAGATGTCTATTTCTCCCTTCAGTTTTTCCAGAGTTTGTCTCATGTATTTTGGGTCGCCCTGGTTAGGTGCCTAGATATTTATGACTGTTATATCTTCATAGTGGATTGTCCCTTTTATTAATATATGATGGCCTTCCATATCTCTTATAACTTTTTCCATTTAAAGTCTGTTTTGACTGATATTAGTATAGCTACCCCTGCTCTTTTCTGGTTACTTTTCGTGTGGAGTATCTTTTTCCAACCTTTCACTTTCAGCCGGTTTGTATCCCTGGGTCTAAAGTGAGTTTCTTGTAAGCAGCATATGGATGGCTGATGTTTTTTAATCCATTCTATCAGCCTGTATTTTTTGATTGGGGAGTTTAATCATTCCATTCAATGATATTACTGTAAATGCTCTATTTACTTCCTCCATTTTATTCTTTGGTTTTCATATGTCATCTTATTTTTGTATGTCTGTTTACTTTTTTGGTTATCCTTTCTCCTATTCTTTCTTCTATACTCTTCTCTAAGCCTCTCTCTCCTGTCTTTTTCTTTCAGATTCCAAAGCTTCCTTTAGTATTTCCTGCAAAGGTGTATTCTTTTTTGCAAACTCTTTTAATTTCTATTTGTTTGTGAATATTTTATACTTACCTTCATATTTGAAGGACAGTTTTGCAGGATAAAGAATTTTCGGCTGGCAGTTTTTCTCTTTTAGTTTCCTAATTGTATCATACAACTCTCTTCTCTCCTCCGTGGTTTTTGAAGAGAAATATTTGCCAAGTTTTACAGGACGTCCCTTGTACATGATGATTTGCTTCTCCCTTGCTGTTCTGAGAATTTTCTCTTTATCTTTGACATTTGACGTTCTAAGTAGTATGTGTCTTGGAGTAGGTCTATTCAGAGTTATTCTGATTGGGGTATGGTGTGCTTCTTGGATATGTAAGTTCATTTCTTTCTTGACAGTTGGGAAATTTTCAGCTATTATTTCCTCAAATACCCTTTCTGCCCTTTTCCTTTCCCTTCTACTTCTGGACTCCTATGACATGTATGTTGTTGCATTTGTGTTGTCATTCAACTCTGAGCCCCTGCTCAATTTTTTCCATTCTTTCTCTGTTCTTTTCTCTCTTCAATTTTAGCTGTTTTGTCTTCAGTATTACTTATTCTTTCTTCTGTCATTTAGAGTCTGCTGTTATATTCCTCAAATGTGTTTTTTATTTCCCCTGTTGTGTCTTTCATTCCCATGAGCTCTGTTAGTTTTCTGTTTAGGGTTTCAAATTCTTCTTTGTACTCACTCAGTGTCTTCTTGATGTCATTTATCTCTTTAACTATATTGTCTTTCAGCTCATTAATTTGATTTTAGAAATTTGTGCACATCCTGCTGATTAGTTCTCTCAAGTTCTGCATCTCTTCTGGGCCTTTGATGTATTCCTTTTCTTGGGCCATGTCTTCTATTTTCTTAGCATGGCTTAGAACTTTTTGCTGATATCTAGGCATCTGATTAGGATATAGTTTCAGATGCTCAATTTCTTTCTCTTTTGTAGGAATTTAGTGGCAGGAGGCTGTGAGTTACCACTGCTCTTTGATTTCTGGCTCAACCTGAATTGTTAGGATTGTCCTGCTGGTTGCTCAGAACTGGCCTTGGACCCAGTAATCGGTTGTAGGGTCGCTTCCTAGGGCCTTGGGCAGGGAGAGTATAGAGGCTGGAAAAAGCCTCTCTTACTAATTTTAATTTTCTTGCATGTACTTCCTTTATCTGCCAGGAGATGGCGCTCTTTGGCTGCTCTCAGTTGAACGCCTAGTTGGAATGTATTTGTTGCAACGCAGACCAGATAGAGCTCCCTATCTGGAGGCCAGGAGTCTTGTATTTCAAACTTTCTCTGAGACAGTTCTCCAGCCTTCTCTGGCAGCCCCCTCCCTTTTCCAGGCTAGGAAATATGTCCACTCCCCTCAGTCTTCAACAATCAGTCCCTGTTAGTAGAAAAGGAGATTGGGAGGATTGTATATCTTTAGCCTCTTGGAGGCTCCAAGGCAAACAATGGCGCAGCCCCACCTGGCCTGGAAGGGCTCTTGGGACACAGCAGGCCAATTTTTTAGTCAAAAGCTGAGTCAGCCTCAGGCTGTGTCCCTCTTTCTTCCCTTTCCCGGGGCGTCCTCAACAATTAGTCCCAGCTAGAGGAAAGGGAGATTGCGAGGGTCAGATTTCTCCAGTCCTTCGCTGGCTCCCAGGGCAAACCACTGTGTGGTCTCTCCTGGCCTGGAAGGGCTTGTGGGTCACAGCAGACCAATTTTGTGGGTCAGAAGCGGCGTCTACCGTAGGCTGTGTCCCTCTCTCTCCCCTTTCCTGGGGTGGTAGATCCCTGGAGCCCTCTTTGTCTGTAGTTGCAGGCCCAGCAGCCCGAGAATTCTAAAGTGTCTTTGGTGTGAGGGAGGGTGCCGGCGGCAGCAGCTGCTGGTTTCAACTCACGTTTCTGTCGTTGCGATTTCCTTCCTTTTCCCTCTGTCTTCTGGGCAGTGTCCAGCCTTCACTTGCTGTCCTAAACCCTAGAAGATGTTTTTCAGGGCTGTTTCAGCCTGTCCTGTAGCTATTTTTCTGGAGGATAAGAGATTCCTGTGTCTTGCTAAGTCCGCCATCTTCCCAGAAGTCTCTTGTATTCATTTGTGTGTGTGTATTGTTTAATTATTTTTTTAAAAAGCAATCATTGTAAAACTAGATGTTCCAATTATCTGTTACTGCTGTGTCATTAGATATCATGTAATTTTAGTGTGGTCTTTGCAAGAGTGACAAACAGTGCTTTTGCTCAATGTTTTTGCACATCTAATCTTTTTTTTCCCTAACATGGCTAAAACTTCAAATAACTGACTAGAAAAATAGTTCTTAATACTTGGTTTATTCTTAAGTTTTATGTAAATTTTTTATTTGTGTGGAAAAATTAACATGACTAATTTTTAAATCAGTTGTAATGGGTTTTTTTTGCTTAACACTTTTAAATTCCATTCCCTGTGTTTTCAGAAAACATAAGAATGTCAAGCCAGGGAATAACTAACTTTCCCAAAATCACAAGGCAAGTATGTGAGAGACGGTTCTGAATTTATGTATGCAACTCTTAATCACAATCATCTTCTGCTAGAAATCTATAAAAATGATAGAATTGGACTAGAGAAACTGATTCCTAGCAGCACTAAATTGGAATTGTCAGTGGGCCAGCAGTGCTTCACAGAGATCATGGTGAATGAAGTATGGGTAGGCAGCAAACCTTTTGAGCAAATTTGTGCTTTTACCAATCAACTTACCTATAGTTCATAAAATACAAAAACTACTTTTGTGCCACAGGCAAGAAAACAAACAAAACACATACTTTTAGTTGATTAAACCAAAGGTTCTAACATAAAGCATGGCCTTAATTTGGCAATAACTGTAATTTTAGAATTTGAGGAAAGTAGGGGAAAGAATAGACATGTGTCAATATTATATCCTGCATGAGAATCATAACTCTATTCCCAAATCGTTATGTGACTGTAGGCAAGTTATTTAGACTCTCTGAGCCTCATTAGGTTTCTCATCTGTTGAATGGAAATAAAGCTATATGTAGTTCACTTCTTCTTACAGCTGAATAGTATTCCATCCTATGTATATACCACATTTTGTTTATGCATTCATTGGTTGATGGATACTTGGGTTGTTTCCATCAATTGTGATTAATGCCACTATGAACATCAGTCTGTTCGTGTCCTTGCTTTCAGATCTCTGAAAGCAGTTGGACTACCAGATCATATCGAAGTTTTATATTTACCTTCCTGAGGAACCGCCAAACTGTCCCCCACAGCGGCTACACCATTTTACATTCCTACAAACAATGAAGGAGTGTTCCCATTTCTTCACATCTCTCCAGCACTTGTAGTTTTCTGTTTTTTTAATAATGGCCATTCTGTAAGGTGTGAAATGATATCTCATTGTTCTTTTTTTTTTTTTTTTTCCTTTTTTTGCTTTTTCTTAGTAATTTTTTCTTTTTTTTTTTTTTTTTACAAACCCTTGTGTCGAGGGCTTCAATAGATCACAGCGAGGGAGCTGCTCTGCTACGTACGAAACCCCCGTCTCATTGTTCTTTTGACCTGCATTTCCCTGATAGCTAGTGATGTTGAGCATCTTTTCATATGTTTTTTGGCCATTTGTTTTTTTTCTTTAGAAAAATGTCTGTATATGTCTTTTTAATTTAAAACACTTTTTAATTGGGTTGCTTGTCTTTTTGTCGAGTTGTACGATCTCTTTATATAACATGGAGATCAAACCCTTATCAGAAAAGTGTTTATGAAAATTTTGTCCCACTGAGTAGATTGTCTTTTCACCTTCTTAACAAAGTTATTTGAAGCACGAAGTGTTTAACTTTGAGGAGATCCCATGGTTGTTTTTTTTTTTTTTTCTTTTGTTGCTTGTGCTTTGGGTGTAAGGTATACAAAACCATCACCTACCACAAGATCTTGAAGATGTTTGCTTACATTTTCTCCCAGGAGTTTTATGGTTGTAGCTTTTATATTTAGGTCCTTGGTCCATTCTGAGTTAACTTTTGTATAAGGTGTGAGATAGGGGTCCTTCTTTCTTTAAGCTATGGATATCCAGTTCTCCCAGCACCATTTGTTGAAGTAGCTGTTCTGACCCAGCTGAGTGGGTTTGAGAGCCTTGTCAAAAATCACTTGACTGTAGATGTCAGGAGCTATTTCTGAATTCTCGATTCAGTTCTATTAGTTAATATGTCTATCTTTATGCCAATACCTTGTTGTTGTTGTTTTTTACCACTGTAGCTAAGTAATATGCTTTAAAGTCAGGAAGTGAGAATATTCCACCTTCGTTCTTCTTTTTAAAGACATTTTTTGCTATTTGGGACCCCTTACCCTTCCATATAAATTTAATTGGCTTCTCCATTTCTGTTTTAAAAAAAAGGCTTTTGGAATTTTTATTAGGATTGCATTGAATCTGTAAATCAGTTTGGGTAGAATTGACATCTTAATGATATTTAGTCTTCCAGTCCATGAACACAGAATGTCCTTCCATTTATTTAGGTCTTATTTGATTTAGCAGTATTTTGTAGTTTTCTGAATAGAGTTCCTTTATGTCTTGGCTAAGTTTATCCCTAAGTATTTGATTCTTTTCGTTGCTATTGTAATTGGATTTTTTTTTTTTCTGATTTCCTCCTCAAATTGCTCATTAGTAGGGTATATAAATGCTACTGATTTTTCCATATTAACCTTGAGTCCACCACTCTGTTGAACACATCTATTAGTTCTTATAGCTTTGTTGTGGATTTTTTTAGATTTTTCGGCTTATTATTGATTTCCAATTTCATTCCATTATGATCAGATAATGTTCTTTGTATAATTTCAATCTTTTTAAATTTATTGAGACATGTCTTAGAACCTGATGTATGGTCTATCCTGAAGTAGGATCCATGAGCACTTGAAAATGTATACCCTGCTGTTTTGGGGTGTAATGCTCTATAAATATTGTTAGGTCTAGTTCATTTATCATATTATTCAAGCTCTCTGCTTATTTATCCTATATCCAGATGTTCTATCCAACAATGAGAGCAGTGTACTACAGTCTCCAATTATTATTGTAGAAGTGTGTATTTCTCACTTTAGTTTTTTCTATTGTTTGCCTCATGTTTTGGGGGGCACCATCATTAGGTACATAAATACTTATGATTGTTATTTCTTCTTCGTAGATTGGCCCTTTCAGATTAATATATAATGTCCTTCTATGTCTCTTGCAGTGACTTTTAATTTAAAGTCTATTTTGTCCCAATATTAGTATTGGAACCCCAGGGTTTTTTTGTTTGTTTGTTTGTTTTGGTTACTATTTGTGTGGAATATCTTTTTACATCATTTCACTTTCAACTTATTTGTGTCTTTGTGTCTGAAGGTGAATTTCTTGTAAACAACATATGGTTGGATCATGCTTTTTTTTTTTTTTAATCTATTCCTATCTGTGTTTTTTTATTGGGGAGTTTAATCCATTAAGCTTCAATGTTATTACTATAATGGCATTACTTACCTCAGCCATTTTATCATTTGGTTTATATATGTTATACCTTTTTTTGTCTCTTTTTTTACCCTTTTAGTTACCCTTACAATAATCTTCATTTCTTCACGCTACTTCACACTACTCTCTTGCCTTTTCCTTTCAACCTACAGAACTCCTTTTAGTATTTCTTGCAGGCAGGTTTCTTGTTGACCAGCTCACTCACTTTATGTTTATCTGTGATTTTAAACTCTCCTTCATTTTTAAAGGACAGTTTTACTGGATAAAGAATTTGGGGCTGGCAGTTTTTCTCTTTCAGTACCTTAAATATATCACCACTGCCTTCTCGCCTCCATGATTTCTGATAAGAAATGGCACTTAGTCTTATTTTGGATCCCTTGTATCTGAAGAATCATTTTTCTGCTGCTGTTTTCAGAATTCTTTCTGCCTTTGGCATTTGACATTCTGATTAATATGTGTGTCAGAATAGGTCTATGGGATTATTCTGTTTCGAGTATGTTGTGCTTCTTGGGCATGTATATTTATCTCTTTCATGAGAGTTGGGACATTTTCAGCCATTATTTACTCAAATATTCTTTCTGCCCCTTTTCACTTCTTCCAAGACACCCATGACACATGTTTGTGTACTTCATGCCGTCATTCAAATCCCTGAGTCACTGCTCAATTTTTTTCTCTTCTCTATCTGTTCTTCTGACTGTATGATTTCAGTTGTCCTCTGTTCTATTAATAGGTCACTGATTCTTTCTTCTGTCTGCACAAATCTCTGATTATATCCTTCTAGTGTATGCTAATCTCTTTTATCTCTTTTGGTGTGCCTTTCATCCCCATAATTTCTGCTGTTTCTGTTTATACTTTCAAATTCTTCTTTATGCTCACACATTGTCTTCTTAATATCCTTTATGTCTTTAGCCATATTTTCCTTCATCTCCTTGAATTGACTTAGGACATTTATATGAACTCCTTTGATAAGTTGTTTCAAATTCTGTGTCTCTTCTTAAGTTGTAACTTATTCCCTTGACTGGGCCATAATCTTCCAGTTTCTTAGGATGGCTTTAATTTTTTGCTGATGTCTTGGCATCGGATTATCTTGATTAGTTTACTCAGCTTGTCTCTCCGGCCTAGGGTTTTATTGTTGATTAGATTTGTGTTAAGGCTCTTCTTTGACACTTGTTCCAACTTATTCTGGACCTTTAGAATAGTCTGTGGACCTCAGGGAGATGGTGGTTTAGAAAGACACAGGACTCCTCTCACAGAAATATAGCTAGAAGACAGGCAGAAACGGCCTGGAAGAAAAGTTCTAGGGTGTAGGACACCAGGGGAAGGCTGCACAATGCACAGAAGAAAGAGATGCACAGGTAAGGAACCTGAATATTAGGACTGTGAGTAGGCTGCAGCTGTAGCTGCCTGCGCACCTCCCCCACCCTATGATGAAAAAGCATGGAATTCTGTGGCTTCACAATAGGGGCCACAGGGATCCACCTTCCCAGGAAATGGGAGAGAGAAGGATACAGTCTAAGGCTGATTCAGCTTTTGACCTACAAATTTGGTCTGCTGTGTCCCACTAGCCATTCCAGGCTGGGTAGGGCCACACCATTGTTTGCCTTGGGAGCAGACATGGGACTAAAGAGATGTGACCCTCTCAAATGCCTTGCCTACCGATTAGGACTGGTTATTGAGGGTGCAGAGGGGAGTGGAATTATTTCCTAACCCAAAAAGAGAGGGGTTTGCTATCAAAGGGTAGAGAACTGTCTTTGGGAAAGTTTGATTTGTAAGGCTCTTAGCTCCAGGCAGGAAACTCTTGTCACATTAATCTAGTCTGTGTTGCAGCAAACATACTCCAATGAAGCTTTGGATGTGAGATGCCGAAGAGCCATCTGCTGGCCAATCAAGGACGTGCATGTGAGGGAATTAAAAGTAAATAAGAGAGGCTTTTTCTGGCTTTTACAGCCTCCCTCCCTAAGGCCCTTGGAAATGGTTCAGCAATACATTACTGGGTCCAGGGCCCAGATTTGAGCAACTAACAAGGACAATCCTAAAGACCTAGAACATGTTGAACTAAGAATCAAAGAACAACAATAATACTCTCTCCTGCCACTAAATACCCACCACTTAAGTACCGACAAAAGAGAGGGTTGAACAATAGAGTAAACTCACCATCATAATCAGATGCCTAGACATCAGTAAAAAATTACAAGTCATACTATGAAAATGGAAGAAATGGCCCAAGCATAGAAATATATCAAAGACACAGATGAGACCCAGATTTTGAGACAAATAATCGAGATTCAAACAAATTTCCAAAAGCAAATTAATGAGTTGAAAGACAATATGGCTAAAGAGATAAAGCACATCAAGAAGACACTGAATAAGCACAAAGAAGAATTTGACAACCTGAATAGAAAAGTAACTGAGCTAATGGTAATGAAAGACACAAAAGGTGAGATCTGAAACACATTAGAGGCACACAATAGCAGACTCATAATGATAGAAGAAAGAATAACGGATACCAAAGACAGAACAGCTGAAATTGAAGAGAAAAAGAACAGAGAGAGAAAAGAATGGAAAATATTGAGCATGGGCTCAGAAAGTTGAATGATAACGTGAAAAACAACAACAAATGTGTCATGGGATTCCATAGCGAAAAGAGAAGGGAAAAGGGGCAGAAAGAGTATTTGAGGAAATAATAGCTGAAAATTTCACATCACTCATGAAAGAAATAAACTTACATGTCCAAGAAGCACAGCATACCCCAATCAGAATAAATCCAAATAGACCTACTCCAAGACACATACTACTCAGAATGTCAAACATCAAAGATAAAGAGAAAATTCTGAAAGCACCAAGGAGAAACAACCCAACACATACAGTGGAATAGAATTGAAAGTCCCAAAATAAACCTTCATCTCTACAGCCAACTGCTTTTTGACAAACCTACCAAGACCATGTTAATGGGACAAAACAGTCTCCACCAAATGGTGCTGGGAGAACTGGGTATCTACAACCAAAAGATTGAAAGAGGACCCGTATCTCATTCCCTACACAAGAATCAACTCAAAATGGATCAAAAACTAATATAAAAGCCAGAACTATAAAACTACTAGAAGAAAATGTAGGGAAGCATCTTAAAGATCTTGTGGCAGGTGGTGGTTTCTTGGACCTTATACCCATAGCATGAACAACAAAAGAAAAAAATAGATAAATGAGATTTCCTCAAAATTAAACACTTTTGTACCTCACAAGACTTTGTCAAAAGGGAGAAAAAGTAGCTGACTCATTGGGAAAAAAACTTGGAAATTGCATACCAATAAGAGTTTAATGTCCATGATATAAAAAGAGATGCTACAACTCAACAATAAAAAGACAATCGACCCAATTAAAAAATGAGCAAAAGATTTGATGTGGCAGCTTGATGTTATTAATTAATTCCAAAAAGAAATATTGATTATGTTTGTAAACTGATCTGTTCCTCTGGGTGTGATACCCTATGATTCTGTTAAATTGAGAGGTTTCACTTTTACTTGATTAAATTAAGATTAGGGCTTCAATTCAGCCACATCAGTAGGACATTGAGGCCCTCCTGACTTGGTGGGCAGACACTCACACAGAAAATGACACAGCAAAGGGGAGAACTTAGTTTTGGAGCCCCAGGGAGAGAGCCGAGCTGTTCACCTGGTAGTTTACAACTGGTCTTGTGGAAAGAGCAGAGCAACTGAGCCCGGAAGGAGATGAGCCCCAGGAAGAAAAACAAGTCTTATGCTAGCCTACAGCTGAGAGCAGAAGAAGCTGAAACCACACAGCCTTAAGAGGAAGAGGAGGGCTGAACCCTTGCAGAGACGGCAGCCATCTTTCTCCAATATTTGGCCACAGAATTTGGTAAGGGAAGTAACTTGCCCAAATGGCCTTGTGACTGTAAGCTTCTACCCCAAATAAATACCCTTTACAAAAGCCAACAGATTTCTGGTACTTTGCATCAGCATCCCTTTGGCTGACTAATACACTTGAATAGACATTTGTCCAAAGAAGAAATACAAATGGTGAAAAAGGCATTTTAAAATGTTCAACATCATTAGCAATTAGAGAAATCGAAATCAAAGCTACAAGGAGATATCATTTCACCCATATTAGAATGGCCACTATTAAAAAGACTGAGAACAAAGTATTGGAGAGGATGTGGTGGGATAGGAACACTTAATCACTGATGGTGGAAATGTAGAATGGTACAACCATTGTGTAGAACTGTTTGGCAGTCCCTAAAGAAGTTAAATATAGATTTGCCATGTGACTTGGCAATACCACTTCTGGGTATATACCCTGCAGAACTGAGAGCAGTAACATGAACAGACATCTGCACACCAATGTTCATAGCAGCGTTTTTCACAATTGCCAAAAGATGGAAACCACCCAGTTGTCCGTCAACTGATGAATGGATAAACAAACCATGATATATACACATGATAGAATATTATGTAGCTGTAAGAAGAAATGAAGTCATAAAATATATGACAACATAGATGAACCTGGAGGACCTTATGTTGAGTGAAGCAGGCCAGACGCAAAAGGATAAATACTGTATGACTGTGATATTATGAATTAAATATATTGGGGTAATCTTCTAGAGTTAATAACTTGAATATGGGTCACCAGAAAATAGAATGTGTTTAGAGAATGGAAAGCTGAGGGTTAACTTGTGCAGAATTGGTAAAAAGATGTGTGCTAATCTTTGGAAATGAATAGAAAAGATGAAAGCACATCCATATTGGTAACTAGCAGTGGTATTATATGGATATGACAGTGGTTGAAAAGAAAGTCTAAGGTCATATAAATTACTAAGCTAAACTAATTTGCACTGTGACCATGCAGTTTTGCACAAGAATTTTGTTCCTTTTAATTATTAGCTCATAAACAAATTGTTCCCAATGCTTTAAAATACAATTTACAACATTTTCCTTTACTTTAGAGCTTTGCTTATTTCCCATTTTGACTTTGACATATCTTGGATGAGCAAGACTAATTCCAGTATATACTCACTGAGGTCATTGAAGTCTCAGGGAAACCTGGGTTTTCTCATGAGTTGCTGCTTTTAGGAACATCAACACTCAAGGTGGGAGGCCCCTCTCACCAGTCCTCGGCCACTGGACAGGAAGAGTGGATGTCTAACCCTGAGGGTCAAGAATTCCACCAGGCAGGAATCACCTGGAATTATGAGAAAAAAGCAGTGTCATTAATACCAGTGGAAGGACAAGAGACAGGGGTGTCTTAAATTTGCCTTCCCCTGAGCCGTGGGAGCAGAAATTGTCATGAAATAACCATAAGCAAAGGCAAAGGGTGAAGCCAGACCTGCAGTAGACAAAGACAAAAGCAAACTCAGTTTATAATTACTATCACAATAGCTGAAGTCTAAGGGCAAGGTGAAGCTAGTAAGCTAAAGCAAGAGTGTGGCCAGCCTGATGTAACCATAAACAAAGGTAAATTAGTCTAAGATTACCATCACAATAGTAGGTTCTAGGCTAATTCCACCCAATTACAGCAATTTCAAATATTATCCTCCTGTTTTATAATATAAAGGCATCTATAAAATGAACTTAAGTTACAGTTCCTAGTAAGTTTTCACTTTAGAACAAATGGGGCACTTTTGTTTAGTAACTAATCAGCTAAAACAATTTTATTAGTAACAACGTTGCTAGGTTTTCCTGCTTTTCCAGCAGTTGAATTAATTCTATGTGGTTTCTTTTACACATCAAATTCAATTACAAGATGGTATTGAAATTTAAAGACTCATTTTTAGGTTACCTTTCACCATTATTCAATTTGTAACAGGCAAACCCCAAATCAGATTTGAGTTCCTAGGCACGAACAGACTAACAAAGTTAGAGCAAGCATAAATTAGAAAGAATTTTACACAGTTAGCTTAGCTTAGGGAAAGACCTGCCTTTACAATCACCTAGATGCAAACCTCCCAGTGTCTGTCGATAGCAGAAACCTCATGTATTACCTTCCAGCTTTGTTCCTCCAGGAAAATCCCTAGGCAGCTACTAAGTACAGAGCTAAGGGGTCCAGAGAAGCCCTGCCCCCAACAAGACATGAATTGGGGCTGCTCTGGGGGCTGCATCTCATTAGTTACCTCCTGGCAAGGGCAAGGCTTTTTCACTGGAAGGATTGTAGTGTTACAAGGAAATAGGCAGGGAGCTAGGAAAGCCAGAAACCTTTTAATCTTAATTGATGGTACATGAGGAGGCTCCTTAGTCTACAGGGAAGACATTTAGGAACTGACCTAGAACGTAATGCCTCATTCACTCCCCTCAGTAGGCTCAACCAAGGCTAGGAGAGGTGTGGAGTGCAGGCTAGGGGCTGAGTAATTTGGCTCCTATGTTAATTAAGAAATTAATAATCTTCCTACCACACCAAGGGTCACCTGAGGCTCCTCCTGGTTCATGGTTCATGTATGGCTTCAGGCCCCTTCCATCTTTCCCTGAGGCAAGGCCCCAGTGGTCCGCATGGTGAGGCAGCTTGGGGCCAGGTTCCTACTGACATGGAGCCTGGATTCGGGTGACCCTGAGGTGACTGGTGCCTTTAACGGCGGCAGTTAAAAGGTGAGCCTGTCCCAGACCCTGCGCCTACCCCTCTTTTCCATCTTGGCAGCGTGGACTTGATTGTTGAAAACTGAGAAAGCTGTTTCTAAAAGGGAGTTAATAGAAGTTTGGGGGCCCAGGGAAAGTTTCTGCAACTTTCTATGGATATATAAGGCAGTCTGGAGTTCCTAGGAGGATCTGTCCTTCTCTACAGTTAGGATCTACCCAGAGGGTATTTTTATTACCTCTACCAGCTTTCTTTGAAATAAGGCTGGTTTTCTAGGTTCTGCCTCTGAATAACTTTCCTCAGCTTATTTAAAATTGACCAGTTTGATAGTGCATTTCCTCATTCCTTTAAGGAGACATGACCACGTGGTCTCTAGCCCGCAGATCTGCTTGTCCTCTCCTTCTCTTTTACACATGTTTAACTGGAATTCAGGTTCCCATACAGAACCCACTCTTGGCTATACTGCGGCCATGTGGTGTGGCAGAAAAAGATTAGCCTCTTACTTTTTAGACTATCAGTAGACAAGTTGTCCCAATTGGAAGCCACCCATTATCCTAGGGGAGGATAAACAGGGTCGTCAGTCTGGATGTCAATGAGCTAGACCTCATTGAACGGATTGCTCCCTGATCCAGTGTCCTGGAGATTAGGAGCCCTACTCACTGTCCCCACATTCTAGGGATTGGAAGCCTTATGTTTCTAGGCATCCCCAGAGCCTTAGAAGTCTTAGGAGATGTCTGGGTCTGATTCCCAGACCTTACCTCCCAAACCAGGCTTTCCTGCTAGGAAAGCGACTGGCTAGGGACCTTTCTTTTGCCTACTTTGCAGAGGTCTTAAAATATAGCCATGAGTGAGCTATCTCATGGAGACTCCCAGGGTCCAAGTTCCACAGTTAAACCCTACATTAAGAGGCACATGAAAAACAGAGACTGTTCTGTGCCTTACAGGCAAATAGCCTCAGGGGCCCTGGTGGTAATGGATTAAGAGGAACTTCAGGGCCTCCTGGGAGCTGAGTAAGGAATGAACCTCCTCGCCCTGGGTGAGAATCTCAGGGCCTCACTAATAAAAGAGGGCACAGGCAGGTTTTAATTAAAAACTCACCAGTCTCCAGCGGGGGTCAGGTAGTACCACTTGTCTCTGTCTCCTGGACTGGCTTGCCAAATAATGTTACTGGATGGCTCTGGAATTTGGGCTTCTAGGTTCTTGGCTTATGTTGCATAAAAGAATTTTAGGATATGACATAGGGTAGGCAAGGGAGTAAAGAGTTTACTGTGGATTGTAGTATACATTATAGTTTACACTCTGTCCCACACAATTTTGTAAGGTTATGAAGAAATATATAATGGCCTGTATCTGTCATTGCAATATCATGCAGGACAATTCCAATGTCCCCAAATGCTCCCATATTATACTTATTCTTCTCTCTCCCCCCCTATCAGAACCTCTGGTGACCACTACCTTTATATCAATGATAAAAGTTATTCCATTGCTATAATAATAATAAGTCTATAATAGAATAATAATGTCTACTTTAGGACATTGTTCATTCCTCAATCTTGAGGATTTGGGGATGATGATGCCCACTCTGTTTCTAATTGAGAGGAGGCTTAGATCCCATGGAACAGATGGATGAAACTATCTTGCTTGCAGTTTTTAGACACTCTCTGTTCCTTAGGATGGGCATTGTCCATCATCATCACCTTGTTAGTTGTCCTGGGTGAGTCTGATGAACTGGAGAATAGGTGTTGCAACTCTGCTGAGATTCAGGGCTCAACTGGCACATGAATGAACAAAAGATTTAAGTTTCTGAGACATATTTAACAAATATATTGCTAATTACAGGTTCAAATAAAAGGGGCAGAAGAGCCACATGTAGGGAACTATAAATAAGTCTAACTGTTACACTGGGGAGCATAAATTCCCAAGTAAGGCCCACTGACAGGATGCTGAATTCCTGAGCTTCTCTGCCCTGCTTGTAGTGTCTAGATGTCTCTAGAGCCCTCAGGAGCCCCACTGTTTGAGGCACTATTTACTGTGGCAGTCAATGAGACCCTACTGAGACATGCATAAGTGTATCCTCTGGAATGACCTCCTGCCTCACTTTGAATTCTTTTAGTTATAAAAACTCATTTGTATTTAATATATCCCCCTTTTAGTCAAGGTCTTTTTCCAGATGCATTGCTAGTTGGCGTGTGGTAATAATCCTTCAGTGCCAGGGAGGTTCATCCCTGGGAGTCATGTCCCCTGCTGGGGAAGGTATGCTGAGTTTGGCTTAGAGAAAGGCCACATTTGAGCAACAGGAAGGCTTTCAGAAGGTAACTCTTAGGCAATATTTAATACTAGGCTAAGTTTCAATTTCACAAGAAAAGGTTCATAAGCACAATCATCAATATCAAGGGCCTGGTATAATGGTCTGTCTTCCTTCACTAGGCACTGCCCTTGTACGGGGGAGATTCTTGCCATTCTATTAGAGAATGTATTATAGCAGGACTCCTGTATCAGTCAGCCAAAGAGGTGCTGATGCAAAGTACCAGAAATCTCTTGGCTTTTATAAAGGGTCTTTATTTGGAATAAAAACTTACAGTTACAAGGCCCTAAAGAGTCCAACTCAAGGTTGGTTTCTCACCCAAAGTAAGTTGCCATGTGTTGAAGCAACATGGCAGGTGATGTCTGCCTGGTCTCTCCTTCCTTCCTCCTCTAAAGGCTCCATGGGCCCAGCTTCTTCTGATCTCAGCTGTAGGCTGGCTTAGGGGTTGTCTCACTTCCCGGGGCCACAGAATCAAAGCTCTTTCCTCTGCCATGTCTACGGAGTTGTCTTTCTTCCTCTGTGTGTCTCCTTGAGTGAGTGTCCATTTATATAGCCCACCAAGGTGGCAGGGACTCAACCCTGAGTCACCCTTATGACACGGTCGAATCAAAGCCCTAATCTTGATTTAATCAAGTAAACACAGAACCTTTGAATTTAATACAGTTAGAGGGTATCATGCCCAGAGGAACAGACCAGTTTACAAACATAATCTATATCTCTTTTTGGAATTCCTGAATAATATTAAACTGCCACAACTCTCCAGGATGAGAATTCAATATTCTTTTGGTTATTGTGTGGGCCTCCACCCACCGAGAAAATGCCCCATGAACACTTGAACATGTTCATATGCCTGAGAGGCATGCACCAGGTGAACCCCTCCCCACACATCTACCAATCACCAACACCCCACATCAGTGTTCTTCCCCTGCCACAGTTGTGGCCCTTCTGTGATCCAAAACATCTCCTGAAATGAAGCAAACAAAATAACCAAATAAAATTAATAAGAGAATGAAATAATAATAGTTTTAAAGTAACAAATAAAATACAAAAAAATAAAAAATTTTGAAATAATAAAATTTTTTAGGCATTTTGTCTTTCATCACTAAGATCTTTTTTTTTTTTTAAGATTTATTTTATTTATTCCCCCCCACACACACTCGTTTGCACTTGCTGTCTACTCTCTGTGTCCATTTTGCTGTGTGCACTCTGTGTCTGCTCTTCTCTTTAGGAGGTACCGGGAACCGAAATTGGGACCTCCCATGTGGGAGAGAGGTGCTCAGTCGCTTGAGCCAGCTCAGCTTCCCGCTTTGTTGTGTCTCTTATTGTCTTTCCTCTTTGTATCTCCTTGTTGCATCAGCTCACTGTACCTGCCCATCACTCCAGCACCCTGTCTTTTCCAGGAGGTAACAGGAATCGAACCCGGGACATCCCATGTGGTAGGCGGGAGCTCAACCGCTTGAACATCCACTTCCCTCATTATGCTTTTGATTTGCATTTCCCTGATGGATAATGATGTTGAGCATCTGTCCCACCTGTATATCTTGTGTATCTTCTTTGGAGAAATGTCTATTCAAATTTGTTGCTCATTTTTTAAAAAGGGGGTTGTTTGTCTTTTTGTTGTTGAGTTTTAGAAGTTCTTTATATATTCTGAATATTTTGTACCATTCTTAGGCTGTCTTTTCACTTTCTTGATAGTGTCCTTTAATACACAAAAGTTTTTTTCATTTTCATGAAGTCAAATTTCCCCATTTTTCCTTTTGTTGCTCATGCTTTCAGTGTAAACTCTAAGAATCCATTGCCTAACACAAGGTCCCGAAGATATTTCCCTATGTTTTCTTCTAAGAGTTACGGCTTCAGCTCTTTCATTTAGGTCATTGATCCATTTTGAATTAATTTTTATATGGTGAGAGGTAGAAGTCCACTTTTATTCTTTTGCATGAGGGTATCAAGTTTTCCCAGCACCATTTGTTGAAGAGCATATTCTTTCCCCCATTGGATGGACTTGGCTCCCTTGTCAAAAATGAGTGCCTATAGATGTGAGGGTTGATTTCTGAACTCTCATTTCTATTTCAGTGTTCTCTTGTCTGTCCTGTACCAGAACCATGCTGTTTTGATTACTGTAGCTTTGTGATAAGTTTTTGTGATAAATCAGGAAGTGTGAGTCCTCCAACTTCCTCCTTTTTCAAGATGTTTTTGGCTATTCAGGGTCATTGGCCCTCCCATGTGAATTTGATGGTTGGCTTTTCCATTTCTGCAAAGAAGGCTGTTAGGGTTTTGATTGGGTTTGTGTTAAATCTGTAAATCACTCTGGGTAGTTTCCTAGGCTGCTCAAAGCAGATACTGTGAAATGGGTTGGCTTAAACAATGGGAATCTATTGGCTTACAGTTTGAGGCTGGGAGTTTGCCCAAATCCAGTCATCCTCAAGGCAATGCTGTCTTCCCAAAGACTGGATGCTGGCAGTCCCGGGCTCCTCTGCTACATGGAAAGGCACGTGGCGGCATCTGTTGGTCTCTCCCTTCTCTTCCCGGTTTCCTTGCTTTCAGCTTCCTGCTTCAGATCTGTTGTCTTGTTTGTACAGTGACAATTTCTTCCATATATTTCCCTAGTGTCTTATTTTTTTTCATTTTATCTTCAAAGAAGCTTTAGTTTACAAAATAGTCACAGAAAATATAGGGGATTCCCATATACCCAATCACCTACCCCTTTTGCATGCTCCTGTATTAATATCATTATACATGCAAATGGTATGTTTGTTGCAATTGACATACAAATATTGAAGCATTGCTACTACCCATGGTGTGGCAGTTTGTTATTATTTATGAATTCCAAAAATAGATAATGGATTATGTTTGTAAACTGGTCTGTTCCTTTGGGCATATTGTATTATATTTTAGATTCAGAGGTTTCATTTTTACTTGATTAAATTATGATTAAGGTTTTGATTCAGCCACATCAGTAGGACCAAGGGGGCGAGGACTCACAGAGAAAATGACAAGCAGAGGATAGAGTAGGAGTTTTTTGATGCTGGAGCCCCAAAAGTAAATACACAGGAGAAGAACACAGAGAAGCAGATAGGTGAGGAAAGAGAGAAGGCTCCATTAGACACAGTAGAGGCCCCAGAAAGAGAGACAAGCTGTTCGCCTGAGAGTTTACAGCTGGCCTTTTGGAGAGAGCAGAGCAGCTGAGCCTGGAAGGAAATGAGCCCCGGGAGAAAGACAAGACTTATCCCAGCCTACAGATGTTCTGGAAGAAGCTGAGACCACTAGAAAGAGGGAGGCTGAACCCTTGCAGACGTTGGCAGCCATCTTGCTCCAAGATGTGGAAACCGACGTTGGTGAGGGAAGTAACTTACACATTATGGCCTTGTGCCTGTAAGGTTTCACCCCAAATAAATACCCTTTATAAATGCCAATAGATTTCTGGTACTTTGCATCAGCAACCCTTTGGCTGACTAATACATAACGTCAGTGGTTTACATTATGGTTTACATTTTGCATCATACACTTTAATGTTTTGATGAAATTTAAAATGACCTGTATCTGTTATTGTAAGATCATGCAGAACAATTCTAATACTCTAAAAAAGTCCCATGATCCATCTATTCTATTCTTCCCTCCCCTCCCCTTGAAATCTATGGTAACCACTAAGTTTCAATTTTTGAAGAATAAGATTCATAGTTACTTGAAATAATACTGAGGGCTTAACATATTGCTCTGTTTTCTTTTATTAGGCACTGTCTGTGTTCTTGAGAGATTCTTGTCCCTCTAATTGAGAACATAGCAGGACTCCTCAGGATGGGAGTTTAATATTTTCTTCTTTATTGTGTGGGTCTCCACCCACTGAGATAATACACTATGACAAGATTAATACTTACATATTCCACAGAAGCATGCCCCAGGTTCGCCCTATCCTGTATATCCCCCCACAACCAATGCCCTACACCAGTCCTGGCATATTTACCAAAAGAACATTCCCAACATTATAGTTTTAACCACAAATCTGCAAATCCCCAGAGTTCACCTGCTCCTTCCTCCAACCCTCCCCCCAGTTCCATGGATAGTCCAACTAACCCACACACACACACCCTCACAATGCAGCACCGCTGAACCCAATTGCATCACTGCACCACTCTCAGCCCAACCAAACCAGCTAAACCCTTCCACTTTATCATAGGTTTTGCCATATGGGCATTGGCTCACCACCCTCTACTCCCTTTCTATCTCCTGTAAACCTGTCTTTGAGACTCTAGCTCTGTGAGTCTGCTCAATTTGTTTAAGTCATATCAGTGAAGTCATGTAATATTTGTCGGTCATGTAATATTTGTCGTTCAGCAACTGACTTCATTCAACAAAGATCTTCAATATTCATCCATGTTATCCTGTGTGTTAATACTGCATTCCTTCTTACAGCTGAGTAATATATCATTGTATGTATATACCACAGTTTGCTTATCCATTCATTTGTTGATGGACATTTGGGTTACTTCCAGCTTTTGGCAATAGTGAATAATGCTGCCATGAACATTGGTGTACATATATCTGTTCGATTCTTCTGGGTATATACCCAGCAGTGGGATTGCTGGATTATATAGCAATTTTATAGTTAGCTTCCTTGAAGATCTGCCAAGTTGTCCTCCACAATGGCTACACCATTCTATATTCCTACAGCATTGGAAAACTATTCCCTTTCCTCCACATCCTCTCCAACACTTGTAGTCCTCTGTTTTTTTAACAGCTGCCAGTCTAATAGGTGTAAGATGATATCTCATTATAGTTTTGATTTGCATTTCCCTAATAGCTAGTGATGATGAGCATCATCACAAAGAATTTGTATTTCTTCTTTGGAGAAGTGTCTATTCAAATCCCTTGCCCATTTTTAAAATGGGTTGTTTGTCTTTTTATTTTTGAGATGTAGGATTTATTTACATATGCTGGATATTAGGTCCGTATCAGATGGATGGTTACCAAATATTTTCTCCCATTGAGTAGCCTGCCTTCCACCTTCTTAACAAACTCCTTTGAAGCACAAAAATTTTTAATTTTGAGGAGGTCCCATTTATCTGTTTTGTCTTTCATTGCTCGTGTTTTGGGTATAAAGTTGATGAAACCATTTCCTAATACAAGATCTCATAGATGCTTCCTTACATTATCTTGTAGGAGCTTTATGGTCTTGGCTCTTATATTTAGAACTTTGATCCAACTTGAGTTAATTTTTGTATAGGGCATGAGATGGTGATCCTCTGTAATTCTGCACTGCTTTTGCTGCATCCCACAGGTTTTTTGTGTGTTTTTTTAAGATTTATTTTTCACTTACTTTATTTTTCTTTATTCATCCCTTCCTTCCCCCAGATGGTTCGTTCATCTGTCTGCTCATTATTTGCTTACCTTCTCTAGGAGGCACCAGGACCCGAACCCAGGACCTCCCACATGAGAGGGGAGTGCCCAATGGACTGAGCCATATCTACTCCCTGTGGGCTGTGGTGTCTGCTGGCTTATGGACCCTACTTGTTGCGGCAGGGGTGGTGTCTAGCTCTGTTGCGGCGTTAGGTGGCATCTGCTTCTCTCTCTTTTTTTTTTTTAGGTGGTATCAGGACCCAAACCCAGGATCTCCCATGTGGTAGGCAGGCACCCAAGTTCTTAAGCCACATCTGCTTTCCTCCCACAGGTTTTGATATGCTGTGTTGTTATTTTCATTCGTTTCAAGGTAGTTAATGATTTCTTTTGCAATTTCCTCCTTGACCCACTGGATTTCTAAGAGAGTGTTTAAGTTCCATATCTTTCTGCCTAATCTGTTTCTCTGCCCCTTACTAATTTCCAGCTTCATTCCATTGTGGCCAGAGAAATTTGTATAATTTCAATGTTTCTGAATTTGTTGAGATTTTTTCTGTGGCCTAGCATGTGTTCTATCCTGGAGAATGATCCATGTGTGCTTGAGAAGAATGTATATCCTGCTGTATTTTGGCCTAATGTTCTGTATGTGTAGGTCTAGATCCTCTAATGTATTATTTAAGGTCTCTGTTTCTTTATTGACTCTCTGTCAATATGTTTTGTCTAATGGTGATAATGGTATATTCAAGTCCCCCACTATAATTGTAGAGGCATCTATTTCTCCACTTAGTTTTTCCAATGTTTGCTTCCTGTATTTTGAGAAGACCTGGTTAGGTGCATAAATGTTTATGATTGTCTTTCTTCTTGATATATTACCACTTATTAATATATAGTGTCCTTTTTTGTCTCTTACAATAGTTTTGCATTTAAAGTCTATTTTGTCTGATATTATGATAGCTACTCCCGCCCTTTTTTGGTTATTGTTTGCATGAAAATTGTTTTCTAACCATTCATTGGCAACCTCCTTGCATCCCTGAGTCTAAGGTGAGTTTCTTGTAGACAATACATGGGTCATATTTCCTTTCGGCCAATCTGTGTCTTTTGATTGGAAAGTTTAATCCATTAACATTCAATGTTATTACTGTCAAGGCATTACATACATTAGCCATATTTTCTTTAGATTTATATGTCATATGTTGTTTTTAATTCCCTTTTTATCATCTTATTCTTACCAATAAACTTCCTTCCTACAGTCTCCTCCAACCCTCTCTCTCCTATTTTTTCCTTTCAAACTGCAGGCTTCCTTTAGTATTTCTTGAAAGGCAGGTTTCTTGTTGAAAAACTCTTAATTTCTGTTTATCTGTGAATATTTTGAACTTTCCCTCATTTTTGAATGCATTTTTGGCTGACAGGTTTTTTCTTTTAGCACCTTAACTGTGTCATACCATTGCCTTCTTGCCTCCATGGTTTCAGAGGAGAAATCAGTACTTAATTTCATCGAGCTTCCCCTTTATGTGAGGCATCTCTTTTCTCTTGCTGCCTTCAGTATTCTCTCTTTGTCTTGAGCACTGGACAATTTGATAAGTATATGGCTTGGGGTAGACCAGTTAAGGTTTATATTGTTTGGGGTTTGCTGCACTTCCTGGACATGTACGGCCATGTCCCTCAAAAGAGTTGGGAAATTTTCAGCCGTTATTTCCTCCAACACTCCTTCTGTCTCCCTCTCTACCCTTCTCTACTCCCTCTGGGATGCCTATAATGTGTATGTTCATGGGTTCCATGTTGTCATTCAAATCCTGAGTTCCTGTTGGATTTTTTCTATCTTCTTATCTATCTGCTCTACTATCTGTCTGATTTCAAATGTACCGTCTTCTACATCACTGATTCTTTCCTCTGGCTGTTCAAATCTGCTGTTATGTGCTTTCAGCATAGTTTTGATTTCTTGCATTGTGCCATTCTTCACCATCAGATCCATTATCTTTTTATGTATGTTTACAATTTCTTCAGTATGTTCCCCCAGTGTCTCCTTAATATCCTTTATCTTTTCCTTCACTTGATTAAGTTGATTCATAATATTTGTTTGGAT
The DNA here is from genome assembly GCA_026826555.1 of Tolypeutes matacus. Lineage (NCBI taxonomy): Eukaryota > Metazoa > Chordata > Mammalia > Cingulata > Chlamyphoridae > Tolypeutes > Tolypeutes matacus. Next base: position 248,210 of record JAKSZT010054194.1, read on the forward strand.
ATCCTTGAGTAGTTATTCCAAGTTTTGCATCTCCTTCTGTTTCTTAGTTTGTTCATTAGACTGGGCCATGTCTTCCTGATTCTTAGTATGGCTTGTAATTTTTTGTTGGTGTCTAGGCATCTGTTTATCTTGATGGGCTTATTTGATTCATTATCTTCTCTTTCTACTCTAGGCTTTTATTTTGTTTTTGTGTATGTGTGTAGTAAGGTTCCTTACTTACACCTGGTTCCTCTTATTCTATATCCTTGCACTTGTCTATGTTCCCTTGAAAAAAATATAAGGACCAGAGAAAAGGAAAGAGAGAAGAAGAAGAATGGTAATACTAATTTTTTAAAAAGGTAGAATGGAACTGTATAGGAACTAGGAAAATAATAAGCAATATGAGTAAAACTTCATTAAAAATGCAAAGGAATAAGAATTAAAAAGGTGGAATAGAACAAATGTAAAAAGAAACAAATTAGAAAGAAAATAGAATGAATTAAAAAGCTGGTAAGATGAGAAGAAAAGGAAAAAGGAGAGAGAGTGGGGAGGGGGGGAGGGAGAGAAAGAGAGAATGAAGTCTGAACAAGAAGAGGTGGAATGAAAGAAAAGCAACAGAGGACAGAAGATGGAAAAATGAAGGAAAGAAAAGAAATAAAGTAGGTAGAAAAAATAAGTAACAGGAAAAAAAGGAAACAAAAAAGGGAAAAGACAGCAAACAAAACCCAAAACAACAACAACAAAAACAACCCAGGAAAAACAGGCTCCTCTCTTAAGCCCGTAGGTACATTCTCAGGCTGCCAGTGCTCATCAATCACCCTGTAGCCTGCCCTCCATAGGTAAAGAGTAAAAAATAAATAAAAAATAACAGATCAAAAAAACCTAAAACAGACAACCAGCAAGATGGCAGCAGAGTATAGAGCTCTGAGAATCAGCTCCTGCTACAGGGCAGTTGGTGATCACCCAGAGCTATCTAGAGCACTTGTTTGGAGGCTCGAGGAGAATAAAAGTGCATCCTGCAACATCCTTGAAAGAATGGAAGGAGGAGACTGCCTATCTGCAAAGAAGATTCATAAGTAGAGCACTCCACGCCATGGAGACCGGTGCCCATCCTCCACTGGAGGCACAAGCCACCTCAGAAGCTGTTCCGCAGCTGGAATTGAAAGCACCGCTTCCCAAAACGGGGGAGGAAGAGATGGTTGGGCATCAACTTCAGCTACTGATGAGTAAATTTGGCGGGCTAAAGTATAATCCTAAGAACAGCTAAAGTTTGCACTTGTCCAAGTCAGAAAGACACCGGTAGCCACCATCTTAACTCTGTGCCTCACATGAAGGGAAGCAAGACTGACTGAAAATCACAGTGCTGATAGGGACTGGCTTTTTTCCATCTAGATCAGATTGCTGCTCTAGCCTAAGCCCCAGGCCCACCTTGGGCAGGGAGGAAGCTAGGGGGAGCTGTGCCAGCCTCTCTGGGAAATTACAGGCCATGCCGCAGAGGCAGGTGACCATCCTACTTTGGCAGCGCAACCCACCCCAGGAGCTATTCTGTGGCAGGAATTGGAAGCTCCATTTCCCAAAAAACGGGAGGAAGAGACGGTTGGCCACTGATTTCAGCTACTGGTTAGTAAATTCGGCTGGCTAAAGTATAAGAACAGCTAAAGTTTGAGCCTGTCCAAGTCAGAAGGAGGCCGGTAGCTGCCATTTTGACTCCACTCCCAGCATGAGGGGAAGCCGGGCTGACTGAAAATCATAGTAACAGTAGAAGCAGTCTCTTTCACCCAGATTGGCTTGCAGCCCTAGCCTAGGCTTCAGCCCCACCTCTAGCAGGGAGGAAGCTGACGGGCCCTGCACCAGCCTATCCAGGTAACTGCAGGTGCATTTAGCTGGCACAGAATGAATAATCAAAAGTCTACCGGGGCAACTGCAGTCACCTTGGACCTGCACTGCATAGATTGCTGCCCATACCTGCAGCTCCATCCCTGCCCCAGGCAGAGGAGAAAGGGGCATGAAGCTTCATCAGTCTCTCTGGGCAATTGCAGTCTAGGCCTGCATGAGTTGGATTATTCCACACAGCTGTGGCTCTGTCCCTACCCCTGGCAAAGGAGAAAGTTGGGAGAAGCTTTATTGGTCCTTAGGGCAATGAGGGTAGCTTGAGCCTCCACAGCTTATAGCACCAACTAAGTCCTTGGCTCCTACTACACAACCAGCAAGGGAGAAGGGCAGGAGGCCCTAAACTAAAGAGAAAAACTGCATCCAGAATAAATACATCTAGTAAGCCAGATGCCAAGACACCAACAAAAAATTAAAATCCACACCAAGAAACAGGAAGATAAGGTCCAGTTAAAGGAATAAGATAAACCTCCAGATGACATAAAGGAGTTGAGAAAGCTAATTATAGATATTCAAACAAATCTTAAAAATTCAATGAGATGGCTAAAGAAATTAAGGATATTAAGAAGACATTGGATGAGCACAAAGAAGAATTTGAAAATATACATAGGAAAATAGCAGATCTTAGGGGAATGAAAGGTACAATAAATGAAATTAAAAATACACTGGAATCATATAATAGCAGATTTGAGAAGGCAGAAAAAAGGATTGGTGCGCTTGAAGAAATGGCCTCTGAAAGTGAACATACAAAAGAACAGATTGGAAAAACTTGAACAAGGTCTCAGGGAACTAAAGGACAGCAAGAGACGTGCAAACATATGTGTCATGGGTGTCCCAGGAGAAGAGAAGGGAAAAGGAGCAGAAGCTATATTTGAAGAAATAATGGTAGAAAATTTCCCAGCCCTATTGAAGGACATAGATATCCATGTCCAAGAAGCACAACATACTCCCATCCAAAAAAATCCTAATAGACCAACTCCAAGACACATACTAATCAGAATGTCAAATACCAAAGACAGAGAATTCTGAGAGCAGCAAGAAAAAAGCAATGCACAATGTATAAGAGATACCCAATAAGATTAAGTGCTGATTTCTCACCAGAAGCCATGGAGGCAAGAAGACATTGGTATGATTAATTTAAGATACTGCAAGAGAAAAAATTCCAGCCAAGAATCTTATCTCCAGCAAGATTGTCTTTCAAAAATGAGGACGAGTTTAGAATATTCACAGATAAACAGAAACTGAGAGAGTTTGTAACCAAGAGACCTGCTTTGCAGGAAATACTAAAGGGTGTGCTACAGCTTGAAAAGTAAAGACAGGAGAGAGAGCTCTGGAAAAGAATCTAGAAATGAAGATTATATCAATAAAAGTAACTAAAAGCATCAAAAGAGTGATGAAAATAAAATATGACAGGTAAAACCCAAATATTCAGGCATAAACTTAACCAATGATTTAAAGTATTTGTGTTCAGAAAACTACAACTCACTGTTAAAAGAAATTTTTTTAAAAAGACCTAAATAATTGGAAGAATATTCCATGCTCATGGATTGAAAGACTAAGTATCATTAAGATGTCAATTCTACTCAAATTGATATACAGATTCAATGCAATCCTGATAAAAATTCCACCAGCATTTTTTAAATAAATGGAAAACATGATTATCAAATTTATTTGGAAGGGTAAGGGGTCCTGAATAGCCAGAAACATCTTAAAAAGGAAAAGCAAAGTTGGAAGACTCTGATTTCCAGACTTTAAGTTGTGTTACCTAGCCACAGTGATAAAAATAGCATGGTACTGGCATAAAGACAGACACATAGACCAATGGAACTAAATTGATGGTTAAAAAACAGACCCTCACATCTATGGTCAAGTGATTTAGAACAGTCCATTCAACAAATGGTGCTGAGAAAATTGGATATCCATAGCAAAAGAAAGAAAGAGGACCCCTATCTCACACCCTATAAAAAAAAAATAACTCAAAATGAATGAAATACCTAAATATAAAAGCAAGAACCACAAAACTTCTAGAAGAAAATGTAGGAAAATTTCTTCAAGACCTGGTGGTAGGTGGTGGATTCTTAAAGGAGATAAGAGGAGGACTGAGATGGACTACTGATATTTAATGTACATAGAAGTTTTAATTACCTTTACTGTAAAAGTGTGGAAATGTACAGAGTTGATGGTAACACAGTATAGTGAGTAACAGCTGGTTTATAAATGGGGATGTGGCTGAAAATGGTAGTCTAGGGATGTAAATGCCAATTGACAGAAAGTTAGAGAATAATCTAGGGATTGAATAGCACAGTAAACCCAGAGGTGGATGAGAATAGTGGTTGATGGTACAGATGCAAGAGTGTCCTTTGTGAGCTAGAGCAGATGTACATCAGTATTGCAGAATGGTGGGAATGTGGGGAAGCATGGGAAAAATACAACTGGAGTGACCTATAGAGTGTGGTTAACAGTAATAATGTAAAATTTTTGCTTCTATGCCAAAGATGTACTGTGTTGATAATGGGAGAGTATGGAAAAAATGTGCCAAATGTACGCTGTGGACCTCGTAATAATTGGATGATATTATCTCATAATCTGTAACAAATATTCCACCAGGGTGTGGTGTGTTGATAGAGGGGTATTGTTTGGGAATTCTGCACATGTACATGATTGTTTTGTAAGTTTACAAATTCTGTCATAAAAATATATTTTAAAAATAATAGGGTGGGTTAGGGGGGAAATACACCAAATGTAAGATGGGGACTATAATTAATAGTAAGATTTTGACAATATTCTTTCATAATTTGTAACTAGTGTCTCACGGCAATGCAAGGTGTTGGTGGAGGGCTGATGTATGGGACCCCTGTATGATGTTATGAATGTTTGCTTTGTGGGTTCACAACTTTTACTCTACACTTATTGTTTATGTGTGTTCATATATAAATGATATAAATAATAATAACAATAATAATAGGGTGGGTTGGGGGAAAATACTTTGGTTAGTAGTAATATTTTGAGGATGGTCTTTAATCATAAGTTAAAAATGTTTCACAACAATGCAAGGTATTGGTGGTAGGATAAGGTATGAGAGCCCTGTATGATGTTATGTATGTTTGTTTTGTAAGTTCACAACTATTACTATACACTTATTGTTTATGTATGTTCATGTATGAGTGATATACTTCAATAATTTTTTTTTTTAATTAAAAAAAAAAAAACTGAAAAAAAATCTGTCTGTATGTTCCCTGTCATAAGGTGCCAGCTGGGTGCCTGATAACCCAATGGATCACTCTCTGGATCCCTTCTCTTAGGAGGTACCAAGAATCAAACCAGGGACCTTGTATATGCAAGGCAGGAATTGCTACACTGAGCTACACCCACTCCACAGGTTAAGTAGGCTTCTGAAAGCTTGTCTGGCTCTTCCAGCCCCCATTCCCTCAGGCAAGTTGGGTTTCTAACAGTTTGCCAGAGTGGGAATGGATAGGCGCCTGTCTCTGCCCGCTCACTGACCTGGTTTCTCTCTCTCCCAGGGCAACTGGGTGTAACAGCTTGCCTGATTAAATCCCCCCTTCCCTCTCTGTGGGACCATGTATTAGTCAGCCAAAGGGGTGCTGATGCAAAGTACCAGAAATCTGTTGGCTTTTATAAAGGGTATTTATTTGGGGTAAAAGCTTACAGTTACAAGACCCTAAAGAGTCCAACTTAAGTTTACTTCCTTACCAAACTCTGTTGCCACATGTTGAAGCAAGATGGCAGGCGACATCTGCGAGGGTTCATCCTTCCTCTTCCCTCCATGGGTCCAGCTTCTTCCAATCTCAGCTGTAGGCTAGAATAGGGCTCATCTCTCTTCCTGGGCTTTTCTCAGTGCTACAACCTATCAGGCGAATGGCTCATCTCTCTGGGGCTGCAGAATCAAAGCTCTTTTGTCTGCCATGCCTTTTCTTTCTGGGCTCAGCTGCTCTGCTCTCTTCAAAGATCAGCTGTAAACTGTCAGGCCTTGTCTATAGAGCTGTCTCTCTTCCTCTGTTTATCTTCTCTTTGTATCTACTTCTGCATTCTTGATTCAGCATCTGTTTCTATAGCCCACCAAGGGGACAGGGACTCAACCCTGCACACCCTAATGACATGGTCAAATCAAAGCCCTGATCTTGATTTAATTAAGTAAATGTAAAGCTTTTGAATTTAAATCAATCAAAGGGTATCATTCCCAGAGGAGCAGACCCCCAGTTTACAAACATAATATATGTCTCTTGTTGGAATTTTTAAATAATATCAAACTGCCTCAGGCCATTTCAGTGCTAGCTGAGGTCTTTTTTGAGATTCAAAGGGGGCTCAGCTGGCCAAACTCACTAAAAATAAATCACTCTCCACCCTTCGCCAGACCCCTCTTCTTCCCAGGGAATGTTCTTTCCCACTCAGTTGGCTGCAGTGAGCCAGGGGTTTTACTGAGGTTATTTGCCTTGAGAGTGGGGTATATGTGCCTTTCCCAGCCACAGGGGTGAGTAACTCACAGTTTTCCTTTGGCTTCTTTGTCTCTCTGTTCTGCCCCCTCCTGGATGATGTGCAGCACTTTCCTCTTCTGCAGATCCCCAAAGCAGCTCCCTTGGGAGGCTTTTTGCCCTTTCCCCATTGTTTTTTGTGAGAGAGTTGAACTTGGCCTACCTACTTCAACACCATCTTCACAGAAGTCCAAAGCCATCTTGAAAAAGAACAAAGTTGGAGGACTCACACTTCTCGATCTTATTAATAAAACTTATTGAAAGCCACAATAATCAAAACAGCAATGTACTGGAAGTGAGACAGACATATCAAGCAATGGAATCAGAATTGAGAGCTCAGAAATCAACGCTCACATTTATGTCCAGTTGATTTTTGTCAATGTGCCAAAAGTCAGTCAGTTGGGAAAAAATAGTCTCTTCAATAAATAGGTCTGGGAAAACTAGATTTCCATTTGCAAAAACAAAAAAGGAGGAGGCCCCCCCCCACCTCACACCTTATACAAAAATCAATTCAAAATGGATCAAATACCTAAATATAAAAGCCAAAAACTATCAAAATCCTAGAAGAAAAGGTTGGGAAGCTTCTTGAGAACCATGTGTTAGGCAATGTTTCTTAGTCTTTATACCCAAAGCACAAGCAACAAAATAAAAAATAGATAAATAGGACCTCATCAAAATTAAAAAAAAAAATTTTCATGTCTCAAAGGACTTTATCAGAAAAGTAAAAAGACAACCCACACAATGAGAGAAAATATTTGGAAATGATATGGGATAGTTAGGCTAATGTATCAACTTGGCCAGGTAATGGTGCCCAGTTGTTTGCAAGCACTGGGTTAATTGTAAAACAAGGGCATTTCATGGACTTAAATCATCAGTGAGTTGATTGCATAGATGGCTAATTACATCTACAATCAACTGAGGAGATTGCCTTCAGCAATGAGTGGTGTCTCAACCCATCAGTTGAAAGCTTAAAAGGAGAAGTGATTTCAGCATTCAGAGAGAATTCCCATCTCTACTTCAGACACCCACTGTCTCCTGGGGAACTCACCAAAATCTTCATCCGAGTCCCTGGCTTGCAGCCTCCCCTACAGAATTTGAATTTGTACATCCCCATGGTCACGTGAGACAATTTTATAAAATTGCATACTACTTACAGATATCTCCTATTGGTTATATTTCCCTAGAGAACCCTGACTAATGCACCACATACCTGATAAAGTTTTACTATCTAGAACATTTAAAGAAATTCTTCACTTATCAACAAAATGACAAACAGCCTAATTTTAAAATGAGCTAACGACCTGAATAGATATCTCTGTAAAGAAAATATACAAATGGCCAGAAAGCACATGAAAAGATGCTCAACATCATTAGTCATCAGGGAAATGCAAATCAAAACCATAATGAGATACCAATTCATACCCATAAAATAATGGCACATTACAAGTGTTGGAGAAGATGAAGAGAAACAGGAACATTCAGTCACTGCTGGTAGCAACGTAAAATGGTGCAGCTGCTGTGAAAGACAGTTTGGCAGTCCCTCAGAAAGCTAAGTATAGAATAACCATATGACCCAGCAATACCACTACTAGGTATATATCCAAAAGAATTGAAAGCAGGGACTCAAATAGATATTTGCACAACAATACTCATAGCAGTGTTATTCATAACATTCAATGGATGGTACCAACCCAAGTGTCCATTAACCAATGAATGACTAAACAGAATGTGTTATAGTCATACAGTGGAATATCATTCATCCATAAATAGAATGAAGTTCTGATACATGTGTCAACATGGAGGAACTTAAAGATATTCTGTTGCATGAAATAAGCCAGTCAGAAAAGGACAAATATTTTATGGTCTCACGGATATGAAATAATTAGAATAAGTAAAGTCATAGAGTAAGAATCTAGAATATACCTTACCAAGGGATGGGGTGGGCATAGGGAATAGGAAGTTAAGGCCTAAAATGTACAAGGTTCCTCTTTGGATCTATGGAAATGTTTTGGTAATGGATAACGGTGATGGTAGCACAGCATTTGTGAACATATTTAACATCAATGAAATATATACCAATGTGGTAAAAGGGGAAATGTTACGTTGTATAAGTACAAGTATAAGAATGTGCTTTTATCAAATGTAACAAATGTTCCATACCAATGCAAGGTGTTTAAAATAAGATGGTATATGGAAATCCTGTATTTTATGCATGATTGTTCTGTAAGCTTATGACTTCTCTAACAATAGGGGAGAAAAAAGGTTTAAAAAAAAGAAAAAGAAAGAGGTGGGAATAAAGCTATATTTGAATAAGGAATAGACACCAGATGGTAACTTGAATCCATAGAAAGAAATTAAGAGAACAAAAATAGTAAATAAAATGTTGATATAAAAAGTCTCTAAATAGTTTTTTTATCTTTTCTTCTATTAGCTTCTTTAAAATATATAATATTGTAAAAAACAAAAATTATAATTATTGTTGGGTTGCAGATGTAATATATGTAATAACAGCATAAAAAAGGGTGAGAATTCAAACTAAATAGAAGGAAATTTTCTATATTTTATTGAAATTAAGTTAGTATATATCTGAAGGAGAGTCTGATAACATGTATATTGTAAACCCTAGAGAAATCCATAAAATGCAATAATATAGTTAAATATCATAAAAGGAATTAAATGTCACACCAGAAAATATCTACTTAATGCAGCAGGTAGTAAGGGAAGAATAGAGAACAAAAGATACATAAGACATATATAAAATAAATAGTAAATAGCAGAAGTCCTAACTTATCACTAATTATATTAAACGCAAATGGATTAAATTCTATTAAAAGGCAAAGGTTTACAGAATAGATTAAAAAGGTGATCCAACTATATGCTGTCTACCAGAGACTCACTTTAGATTCAAATACAGAAATATGTTGAAAGCAAAAGGTGAAAAAGATATACCATGCAAACAGGAACTAAAGAATAGCTGGGATGGCTATACTAATGTAAGCGCAAATAAGCTTTAAGGCAAAATATGTTACTAGGGACAAAAAAAAAGGATATTTTATAATGATAAAAGTGTCAGTCCTTCAAGAAAATAAGGCAATCATAAACCAATAGGTGACTAACTATAGAGTCCAAAAATATGTGAACATAAACTGAGAAAGACAATTCAACAATAAGAGTTGGAGTCTTCAATACACCATTTTTTATAATACAACAACTAGGCAGAATATCAATAAGGAACTAGAAAGAAGGAACAACAATATAAAACACTAGATCTAACAGACTTCTATAAAACACACACTCAACAATAGTAGAATACACATCCTTCTCAATTGCACATGGAACATTCTCCAGGATAAGTACTATGCTAGGTCAAAAGAAAGCCTCAGTAATTTTTTTTTTTTTAAGATTTTATTTATTTATCCCCCCCCCCTTGCTGCTTGTGTTTGCTGTGTCCATTTGCTGTGCGTTTTTCTGTGTCTGCTTATCTCCCTTTGTTGGGTCATCTTGCTGTGTCAGCTCACCACATAAGCTGGCTTGCCTTCACCAGGAGGCCCCAGGAATCGAACCCAGGGCCTCCCATATGGTAAACGGGAGCCCTATCGATTGAGCCACATCCGCTTCCCTCAATAATTTTAAAAGAATGACAATCAGGCAAAGCATGTTCTATAACCATAATGGAAGTAAATTAAAATCAATGTAGAAGAAATTTTGGAAATTCACAAATATGTGAAAATTAAACACCACAGTCCTAAACGTCAAACTGGTCAGAGTAGAAATCACAAGGGAAATAAGAAATACTTTTTTTTTTTTTTTTTTAAAGATTTTATTTATTTATTCATTTATCTCTCCCTTGCTGCTTGTGCTCACCGGGTCAGCTAACCACGCCGTGCGGGCGGGCTTGCCTTCACCAGGAGGCCCCGGGAACCGAACCCGGGGCCTCCCACATGGTAAACGGGAGCCCTACTGATTGAGCCACAGCCGCTTCCCAGAAATACTTTGATATGAATAAAAATTAAAACAACATGCCAAACTTAAAGTGAAGGAGAAGAATAAGGTAAAGGTTAACTTCACATTCTTCTAACTGAACCGACTCTAAATGTGTAAACAAAGTCTTGTTTCATTCTTCTAGAAGACATCCTTCAAGGGTTGCATTATTAAGGATTCATATCTTAACTGGGGGAAAAAATTGAACATTGAACAACAAAACCTCTACATAGGAAATTGAAGCATTCTGTGTTTCAGACTGCAGAGGAGACCTTCACAGTGTTGCTTTTTGAGGAAACAAATGAACCTGTTATTAATACTACACATGAGTGGAGATGTGAGGCTTAAATGATGCAGGAGCCAGATTTCCAGACTGAAAGAAAAGCGAATATGCAGTCAGATAGAGAATCTGGCCTCATCAGAATTTTTGAAATTGGTTTTACCCGAAAAATTAAGAAGTGAAGGATAAATTTTAAAATCCAGGTGACATGTACAAATTTCTTTTAACAGCAAGTTCTCAAAATTGATACAAAATGGTTTGGAAACAATGATCCAGAGAAGAAATAGAAAAGGATGTGAAAATTGATTTTCTCAAATATGCAACAGTCTCATATAGTTTTACTGGTAAGTTCTAGCATATTTTTAAGGAACAGACAATACAGAAATTTTAAAGTTATTTAAGATAATAGGAAATCATAGAGAAGATTATGAAGAACCATGGAGAAAATTATGTAGGACTATAAATCTTATATAAAAACTTGACAAAGATGTCATGGGGAGGGGGCGAGTTCAGGGGGATAGGGGGGACCATGTATGACAGTCTAAATAAGAATATGGTAGCAGACATTCCGAAAACTATTTGGGAAGTGGAATGCAACAATAATCATATTTCACAACCAAGTTAGGTTTGTTCCAGGAATCTGAGGATAGTTTAATAAGGAGCATGTTAATGTAGCTATTAGATAGAAAAAAGGATAAAACCCATATGAACATCTAGGTCAATATCAAAAATGTATTTCATGATTCCAACATCCATTTATGGTTAAAACCTCTTAAAATTCATGCGACAACATGGATGAACCTTGAAAACGTCATGTTGAGTGAAATAAGCCAGAAACAAAAGGACAAATATTAGATAACTCTATGAAAAAGCAAATTCATAGAGTCAGAATCTAGAATATAGGTTATCAGGGGATGTGGTGGAGGTAGGGAATGAGGAGTTCATGCTTAAATTGTACAGAGCTTCTATTTGGGTTGATTGTAGTGTTTTAGTGATTAATGGTGTTGATGGTAGCACAACATTGTGAACGTAACTCACAGTACTGAATTATATATGTGTATGAGGTTAAAGAGGGAAATTTTAGGTTGTATCCATGTTTTTTTCTTTTTTCTTTTATATTTTAAAAGATGCTTATATTACATAAATGTTACACAAAAATTACAGGGATTCCCATGTTCCCCACCTCCCACACCTCGCATAACCTCCCACATAAACATCTTTCATTAGTGTGGCACATCACCTGCGATGGATATACACATCCTGGGGCTTTGCCACTAAGCATGGACCATAGGTCACATTGTAGACCACACTCTCTCCCACACAGTTCTGCATGTTATATGCTGATGTAAAATGGCCTATATCTGTCGTTGTAATAAAACCATAGGACTGTACAACACAAATAGTGAAACCTATTGTAAATGATGGACTATAGTTAATACAATTATAAAAATATTCTTTCATGAATTATAACAAATGTACCATATTATTTTATGCATTATTTTTCTATAAAGCTACATCTTCTCTAATAAAAAAATTATTTAAAAACCCTCTTAAAATCCTATAATAAAACGATATTCCCTAACCTCATAAAGAGTATTTATCATAAAACAAACTGAATTGTCACCCTTAATAATGAAACAGACCCAGCATTTCCATAAAGGCTCAAGAAAAAGTCCAGAATGTTGACTTCTCTGCTACCTCTCAAAATTATCTTGCATGTTCTGAATTTTACAGTGAGGCAACAAGAGAAATAACTGGAATAAATACTGAGATAAGGAAACAGAATTGTATTGTGGCTGCTGTTATGATTTTCCATATAAAACAGATTGGTAATCAAGTAAAAACTAAGAATTAATGGGTGTTCTAGAATTTTCACAATTTCAAAAATTTACTGCCAATAACTAGGAAAAATGTAATAGAAAAAATCCATTTAAGATAGGAAATAAAAGCATTACAACATTACTAAAATATATTTGTAGAGTTCAATGAACTCTTAAGAAATTATTTATAAAGACAGACACTAACATAAAATGTTTAAAATATATTAATTTGTATTTCTTCTTAGTGCATTGTAAAAAATTACTTGACCTCTCTAATAATTTCTCTCAAAGCAATTCAAATTAAAATAAAATTGGCATACAATTTTTTCTAACAAATAGGAACATATAAAATTTATAATAACCAATATTTATGAGTGTTTGGATTAACTGGGAAGTTCAAACACATACAATTTCTAGAGATCAATAAAATCCTTTAAAATGTCTACATCTTTTGACTCAAGAACACTATAATCAGGAATTTATTCCAGGTTTTAATACTAAATATATAAAAAAGGAAAAATACTTATCACAGGACCATTTATATCTGGGAAAATTTCAAAATAGTTTATATGTTGAACAGGAGGAGATTAGTTAAATGAATTGTGCTCTTCCATAACTGGAATACCATTTTTACATTACATATAATTTTATAGACAATAATTAATGACAAGAAAATAATAAACTGTGAGATAAATAAGGCTATTAAAATGTAAATAAATAAAAATCCAAGTACAAAAATTGATACAAAATGTTAATAAAACATAAAGCTGGTAGCTACCATATGTTGTGGAATTTCTGTGTGCCAAGCACAACATTAGATTATTTAGATTTAAGTTTTTGAACCACACTGTAGAACAGACATTAAAATCCCCACTGTAAAGACAAATTGATGCTTAGTTAATCTAAACCTTCTCCAAATGAAATGATTTTGTCATACCAATTTCTATTGGTTTCTACTCTGCACTCACCACACATCAGTCCTTTTTATCAATGAAAATCACTTTTCTAAACTTCATGCCCCTTCCAAGCACTGGGTGTAATTGTCAAAAGATTCTGGGCTCCCACTGCCATTTATTACGAGGATCCATTAAGATTATCTATTTTAATTTCAATGCTCCTCACCTTTTTTCCTTCTTAGGCTCACCCTGGCCTCTTCACTGTGCCCAGCACTCACTAAGCTCATCTGTCTACATACTTGCTTATCCTTCCCCATGCCTACAATGTCCCCCTTTCTTCTCTAGAAATCCTACCCATCCTTTAAGATCTAAGTAAATTTCTTCCCTCTATGAAGCTTTCACTTCATACTTTGGCCCCTTTTAATTTCCTCCTCTTAGTACATGATACAGTACCTGAATTCTGTGTTGCTTCAATAAGCACTTGATCTTATTCGGTGTTATCAATTTAATTCACATGTATTGATAAGTATATCTCCTAGTCTCTGTAGTTCTTCAGGAAAGAAGAGATTAAAACAACCTCAATAAACCATTATTTTTTGCCTGTTAAAGAAAATGTTAGGGGGGACGGATGTGGCTCAAATGGTTGGGTGTCCGTCTCCCATATGGAGGGAGGGACCCGGGTTCGATACCCAGGACCTCCCGGTAAAAAAAAAAAAAAAGGAAATGTTAGATTGCCAGCATGTGGAGCAAATTCAAACCTATTTCCCCCAGGTTTATTAATCCCTTGTCTTGATGCTTTGGCCTTGTCTTTTCTCACCACTGTGCTTTCTCTCTCTCTCTCTCTCTCCTCATAGCTCCATTTGAAGAGGAAAAGACAAAATCCTCTTACCTCACACTCCCTCCCCATCCCCAATTCTTCTCCCTAGAATCCCTACAAAGCCTTCCCTTAATACTGCTGGGATGGGAAGCAGATGTGGCTCAAGTGATTGGGCTCCTGTCTACCATATGGGAGGTCCTGGGTTCAATTCCCAGGGCCTCCTGGTGAAGGCAAGCTGGCCTGTGCCATGGAGAGCTGACGCAGCAAGATGACGCAACAAAGGGAGATGCAGAGGAGACATAGTGAGAGATGCAGCAGACCAGGGAGATGAGGTGGCTCAAACAATTGAGTGCCTCTCTCCCACACCAGAGGTCCCGGGATCAGTTCCTGGTGCCTCCTAAAGAGAAAAAGATGAGAAGAGCAGACACGGAAAGAATATACAGTGAGGACACAGAGAGCAGACAGCAAGCACAAAACAACAAGGGGGGGTGGGTTTTAAAAATTTTGTGAGAACATTATAAAAAAGTACTGCTATGACACATCAACCCCCACCTGTCCACTCTAACCATAGCAAAAATTAAATATATATGGTCTACATACTCCAATTAAAAGACAAAGATTGTCAAACTGGATAAAAAAGCAAGACCCAAAATTCTTAAGGAGATTTCCAGAAAGATGGCTGACTAGAAAGATATGGGACTCTCTTTTCTACCAGAAAAATAGCTAGAAGGCAGGCTGAAATGGCCTGGAAAAAATCTTCTAGGATTTAGGACACCAGGAGAAGGCTGGACACTGCCCGGGAGAGAGAGGGAAAAAGGAAAAGAATTGCGATGGCTAAACTGTGAGTTAAAATCAGCAGCAAAATAAAAAATAAAATAAAATAAACAACAAATAAAACCAGCAGCTGCTACTGCCAGCACCTCCCCCCGACTCAAGACACTTTTGAATTCTCAGGCTGCTAGGCTGGCTACAGTCAGGGATCCACGAATCCAGGAAAGGGGGACGAAAGGGACACAGCCTAAGTTGACTCAGCTTTTGACTCATAAATTTGGTCTGCTGTGTCCCATGAGTCCTTCCAGGCCAGGTGTGACTGCACCATTGTTTGCCTTCGGAACCAGCTCAGGACTAAAGAAATCCAGGACTAAACAGATCTGAGCCTCTTAATCTCCCTCTCTACTAGCTGCGACTGATTGTTGAGGATGCAGAGGG
This sequence comes from Tolypeutes matacus, assembly GCA_026826555.1. Taxonomy (NCBI): domain Eukaryota; kingdom Metazoa; phylum Chordata; class Mammalia; order Cingulata; family Chlamyphoridae; genus Tolypeutes; species Tolypeutes matacus. Next base: position 263,572 of record JAKSZT010054194.1, read on the forward strand.
GAGTAGAATTATTTCCAACCTGAGAAAACAGAGGGGACTGCCAGTAAAGGCTGGAGAACTGTCTCTGAGAAAGTTGAATTACAAGGCTCTTAGCCTCCAGTCAGGAACCTCTATCTCATTGATCCAGACTGTGTTGCAGCAAACACACTCTGACCAGGTACTGAACTGAGAGGGCAACCAAAGAGCGCCAACTGCTAGCAGACGAAGGAAGTGCATGTGAGAAAGTTAAAAGTAAATAAGAGAGGCTTTTTCCAGCCTTTATAGCTTCCCTCCCCAAGGCCCAAGGAAAAGAGTCTGCAACCCATTACTGGGTCCAGAGCCGAGTTTTGAGCAACTAGCAGGGACAATCCTAAAGACCCAGGTTGAACCAAGAATCAAAGAACAGCAGTAATACACAGCCTCCTGCCGCTAAGTCCCTATGAAAGAGAAAAATTGAGCATCTGAATAAACTACCATCCTAATCAGATGCCTAGACATCAGCAAAAAATTATGAGCCATACTAGGAAATTAGAAGACATGGCCCAGGAAAAGGATTTTATCAAAGCCAAAGAAGAGATGCAGGATTTGAGACAACTAATTAACGAGATGCACACAAATTTCCAAAATCAAATTAATGAGTTGAAAGACAATAGGCTCAAGAGATAAATGACATTAAGAAGACATTTAGGAGCATAAAGAAGAATTTGAAATCCTGAATAGAGAAGTAACAAAGCTCATGGGAATGAATGACACAAGAGGTGAGATCAAAAACACATTGGAAGCATACAATAGCAGACTTAAAATGATAGAAGAAAGAATAAGTGATACTGAACACAGAACAGCTGAAATTGAAGAGTGAAAAGAATGGAAAAAATTGAGCAGGGGCTCAGAGAATTGAATGTCAACATGAAATGTAACAACATATATGTCTTGGGAGTTCCAGAAGGAGAAGAAAGGGAAAAGGGGGCAGAAAGAATATTTGAGGAAATAACAGCTGAAAATTTCCCAACTCTCATGAAAAAAATGAACTTACATGTCCAAGAAGCACACCTCACCCCAATCAGAATATCCGAATAGACCTATCACAAGACACATAGTACTCAGAACGTCAAATGTCAAAGATAAAGATAAAATTCTGAGAGCAGCAAGGGAGAAGCAAGCCATCACATACAAGGGATGCCCAGTAAGACTTAGTGCGGATTTCTCATCAGAAACCATGGAGGTGAGAAGACAATAGTATGATACAATTAGGATACTGAAAGAGAAAAACTGCCAGCTGAGAATTCTGTATCCAGGAAAAATTGTCCTTTAAATATGACAATATGAAGTTGAGTACAAAATATTCACAAAGAGAAACTAAGAGAGTTTGTAAAAAAGAATCCACCTTTGCAGGAAATATTAAAGGAAGCCTTAGAGCCTGAAAGACAAAGACAGGAGAGAGAGAATTGGAGGACAGTATAGAAGAGAGGATAGCAGAAAGGAAAACCAAAAGAGTAAAAAGACATGAAAATATGATATGACACATGAAAACAAAGAAGAAAATGATGTAAGTAAATAATGCATTTACAGTAATATCATTGAATGTGAATGGATTAAACTCCCCCAAAAAAGACAAAGTCTGACAGAATGGATTAAAAAACATAAGCTATCCATATGCTGCTTACAAAAGACTCAGATTAGACCCAGGGATACAAACTGACTGAAAGTGAAAGGTTGGAAAAAGATACTCCACGCAAATAATAACCAAAAAAGAGCAGGGGTAGCTATACTAATATCAGACAAAACAGACATTAAATGCAAAAAGGCTATAAGAGATACAAAAGGCCATTATATATTAATAAAAGGGACAATCCACCAGAAACATATAACAGTGATAAATATCTATGCACCTGAACAGGGTGCCCCAAAATACTGAGACAAATGCTGGCAAAACTAAGGGAGAAATGCACATCTTTACAGTAATCATTGGTGACTTCAACATATCGCTCACATCATAGATAGAACAACTAGACAGAAGATAAACAAGGAAACAGAGAGTCTAACAATATGATAAACAAGCAAGAACTAACAGGTATATACAGAGTGTTGCATCCCAAAGCAGTGGGTTATACATTCTTCTCAAGTGCCCATGGATCTTTCTCCAGGATAGACCACGTTAGGGCATAATGCAGTTCTCAATAAATATAAAAAGATTGAAAAGGTACAAAACATCTTCTCAGATCATATCAGGTTATAATGGAATGAAACGGGACATCAATATAGATGGGAAAGAGGTAAATTTGCAAATGTGTGGAGGCTAAACAACACACTCCTAAATAATCAGTGGGTCAAAGAAGAAATTGCAGGTGAAATCAATAAATATATTGAGACAAATGAAAACAAGAACATGGGATACAGTGAAGGCAGTCTTGAGAGAGAAATTTATAGCCCTAAATGCCTATGTTAAAAAAGAAGAAAGAGCTAAACTCAAAGATTTAACTGAACAACTGGAGAAACTAGAAAAGAACAGCAAACCAATCCCAAAGCATGCAGACGAAAAGAAATAGTAAAGATTAGAGCAGAAATAAATGAAATTGAGAACAAAAAGAAATAAAGAAAATAAACAAAACCCAAAGCTGGTTCTTTGAGAAGATCAATAAAATTGACAAATCCCTAACCAGACTAACAAAGAAAAAAGAGAGAAGATGCAAATAAATACAATCAGAAATGAAAGGGGGGAAGTTATGACTGACCCCACAGAAATAAAAAGGAGCATAAGAGGATATTATGAGAAATCGTATGCCAACAAACTAGACAACCTATATGAAATAGACAAATTCCTTAAAATGCACAAACAACCTATACTGAAGCTACAAGAAATACAAGAACGTAACAAACCAATCGTTCATTAAAGAACTCCCAACAAAGAAAATCCAGGATCAGGTGGCTTCACAGGTGAATTCTACCAAGCATTTCAAAAAATGAAAATTAACACCAGTTCTGTTTAAACTCTTCTAAAAAATTGAAGAGGGAAAATTATCCAACACATTTTATGAAACCATCATAACCTCAATACCAAAGTCAGATACAGACACTACATGAAAAGAAAATTACAGACCTATTTCTCTAATGAACATAGATGAAAATATTCTCAACAAAATACTTACAAATACAAATTGAATCCAACAGCATATCAAAAGACTTATACATCACAACCAAGTGGGATTTATTCCTGGTATGTAATGCTGGTTCAACATAAAAAAAAATAATCAGTGTAATACAACACATTAACAAATTGAAGGGAAAAACTGCATGATCATTTCAATCGATGCAGGAAATGCACTTAACAAAATCCAACATCTTTTCTTGATAAAAACCCTACAAAGATAGATATAGAAGGAAAATTCTTCAATATGATTAAATGCATATATGAAAAAACGCACAGCCAGCATCATACTCAATAGGGAAAGACTGAAAGCTTCCCATCTAAGATCAGGAACAAGACAAGGATGCCTGCTGCCACCATTGTTATTCAACATTGTACTAGAAGTTTTAACTAGAGCAATTAGATAAGAAAAAAAATTAAAGTCATCCAAATAGGAAAAGAGGAAGTAAAACTCTCACTATTAGCAAATGATGTAATCCTATATTTAGAAAATTCTGAAATGTCTGTGAGAAAGCTACTTGAACTAATAAATGAGTTCAGCAAAGTGGCAGGATACAAGATCAACATGCAAAAATCACTAATGTTTTGTACACTAGTATTGAACAATCTGAGGAAGAAATCAGGAGAAAAAATTTCATTTACAATAGCAACAAAAAGACTCAAATACATAAGAGTCAATTTAACCAAATAAGTACAGGTCCTATATGCAGAAAACTACAAAACTATGCTGAAAGAAATCAATGAAGGCCTAAACATATGGAAAGACATTCATGGATTGGAAGACTAAATATCATGAAGATGTCAATCCTACCCAAACTGATTTATACATTCAATGCAATGCCAATAAAAATTCCAACAGCCTACTTTACAGAACTGGAAAAGGCAATTACCAAATTTATTTGGAAAGTGCACCCAAATAGCAAAAGCATTCTGTAAAAGAAGAGTGACATGGGAGGAATTTCACTGCCTACCTTGAAACATACTACAAAACTTCAGTGGTTAAAACAGCATGGTACTGACATTAAGATAGACACTGCAATCAGTGGAATAGAATTCAGAATCCAGAAATAAACCCTCACCTCTCTAGTCAACTGGTTTTTGACAAACCTACTGTATTAGTCAACTAAAGGGGTGCTAATGTGAAATGCCAAAAATGGGTTGGTCTTTATAAAGGGTATTTATTTGGGGTAGAAGTCCACAGATACCAGGCCATAAAGCGTTAAGTTTCTTCTCTCACCACAGTCCATTGCCACGTGTTAGAGCAAGGCAGCTGCTGGCGTTTGCCAGGGTTCAGGCTTCTGGGGTTCCTCTCTTCCCGGGGCTGCGTTTCTCTCTGGGCTTAGCTCCTGTTTCCTCCACAAGGTCAGCTGCAGACGATCAGGCGAACGGCTTGCTTCTCTTCTCCTGGGGCCGTCTTTCCAACATCAAAACTGCTTCTCAAAAGACTGCTTCAACTGTCCTTTGCCTTGCCTTTTATATTCGATTCCCCATCCACCAAGGGGTGGGGCTCAATGCCCTAATCCTAACCTAATCATGCCCAGATTAACAGATCAGTTTACAAGCATGATCCAATTATATTTTTGGAATTCATAATTACATCAAATTTGCCAACTGTTACACCTACCAAATCCATGTTAACAGGACAAAATAGTCTCTTCACCAAATAGTGCTAGGAGAACTGGATATCTACAACCAAAAGAATGAAAGAGGACCCCTATCTTATTCCCTGTAGAAGAATCAACTCAAAATATATAAAGACCTAAATATAAAAGCTATAGCAGTTTGATATTGTTTATGAATTCCAAAAATAGATATTGCATTATGTTTATAAACTGGTCTGTTCCTCTTGGCATATTATACTGTATTGGATTCAGAAGTTTCACTTTTACTTGATTAAATTATGATTAGGGCTTTGATTGGGCCATGTCAGTAGGATGTTGAGTCCCCACCTACCAAGAAACCAACACAGCAGAGGAGTTAGGAGTTTTTTGTTGCTAGAGACCCAGGAAGTAAACACACAGAAGAGCACAGAGGAATGGAGATGGCTCCAAAGACAATGGCAGTAGCCCTGGGAAGAGAGCCTGAGAGTCTACAGCTGACCTGTGGAGGAATGAGCCCTGGGAGAGAAATGAGATTTATCCCAGCCTACAGCTAATATTGGAAGAAACTGGGACCATGGAGCTTTAAGAGGAAGAGGGAGGCTAAATCTTTGCAGATGTCGGCAGCCATCTTGTTCCAACACGTGGCAAAAGACTTTAGTGATGGAAGTAACTTATGCTTCATAGCCTGGTAACTGTAAGCTTCTACCCCAAATAAATACCCTTTATAAAAGCCAATAGAATCCTGGTATTTTGCATCAGGATGAATTGACTATAAGTATCAACTATCATAACCTATTTGACATTTGCATACCACTCCACCCCCAAAAACAGAATATATATTATTTTCATGTGAAAAAGGAACATTCACCAAGATATAACATATTAAGGGTGATAAACAAGCCTCAATAAATGTCCAAAAAATGAAATCATGCAACAATGTTAGAGTAAGAAACTGAGAAGAGAAAGACATCTAGAAAATCCTCAAATATTTGGAAACAGGACAATATGCTACTAAATAACCCATGAGAAGTACACATTAAAACCATAATATTACTTCACACCCACTAGAATAATTATTATTAAAAAGCCAGACAGTACTAAGTATTAGCAAAGATGTAAAGAAACTGGATCCCCCATACATTGCTTTGGGAAATGTAAAGTAGTATAGCTACTTTGGAAAAAATTTGGCAGTCTCTTGAAATGTTAAACATAAATTACTAAACAATCTAGCAATTCCAATTTTAGGTATCTATCTAAGAGAAATAAAGATGTATGTCTGTCCAAAGGCAAATGTTCAGGCAACATTATTTGTAGTAGTCCCAAACTAGAAACAATCCAAATGTCCACCCATTGGTGAATGGATTTAAAAAAAAAAAAGTTGTATGTCCATCAATAGAATTCTATTCAGCAATGAAAAGGAACATGCAACAATATGGATGAATATCAAATGCATTATGCTAAATATAAGAAGCCAAATAAAGAAAGACTATATAATACACTATTGCATATATATGAAATGCCCAGAAAAGGCAAAACTATAAAAACAGAAAGCAGTTCAGGTGGTTTCCTGGGGCTGGAGGTGGCACAGGAATTGACTGCTACAGATATAGAACTTTTGGGGGTGAAGGAAATGTTCTAAAAACTGGCTTGTGGTAATGGATGCACAACTCCATAAATTTACTAAAAGTCATTGGATTGGACACTTAAGAACAGATGAGTTTTATATTTTGTAAATTATATCTTATTGAATCACTTTAAAATTTATATTTTTAAATACTAGCAACACACAATTGGAAATTAAAATAGAAAAATACCATTTCAAAAGCATAAAAATATGAAATAATTAAAGATATATTTAAGAAAATATGTGCAAGACATGAATACTAACAACTACAAAACATTGCTGAGTGAAATTGAAGAAAACCTAAATAAATGGAGAGGTACACTGAGTTCATTGATCAAGACTTTACTTTGCTTGATATATTACTATCATGTGACACAGGTCATCTCTTCCTACCTTCAGCTGGATCCAGGAACCTGGATTCACTGTAGCTCCTCAACAATTTATTTTGCTCATTTCCCCCAACTCTCTATTTTATGATGCCACAGGGTTCAATCTTGGGTTTTTTTTCTCTTCTATATCTACACGTAGTTTCTGCCCTCTTGATACCCTGAGATAGCTATGTAGAAAGCCCTGGCTAGACTACTGAATGATGAAAGACCAGGTATAAACAAACCCCATCTATCCAGCCACTCTACCAAATCTCTGGATGTGTTGTGTGGTCATTTCAACCTCTCCACCCTCAGATCAGCCATCAGGTGAATTCAGCTTCATGAGTGATACCTTGCAAAATCAGCAGGACTACCCAAATGAGCCCAGTCCAATTTTCTGACAGAATTGTAGGCCAAGAATGGCTACAGAATTAAATCACTGGATATCAGGGTTGTTTGTTTGTTAGCAGTAGATAACTGATAAAATAGGCCTTTCAAGGACCTACTGCCTTCTCTGATAAACTTCAGTCCTTTCCTCATTTTTAACTTTGCTTCTGCTATACAAGATTGCTCTTTTCCAGATACACAAATCATGCTCCTTCCTCACAGTACTATTTGCCAAACTCTCTACCAGCATTACAGCATATCTCCCAGATATTTTCTAGTCTCGTTCATTTATGCCCTTCAGATCTCTGTTCATGGTATATTATCATTGGGGCTTTTCATGCCCATTCAAAATTAAATAGAAGCCATTCTTCAGGACTCTTCACACACACTCCTTTTTTAAAAAAAATTTTTCTATGTCACTTAAACCATCTTAACATATTATATTTATATTCATTCATTTCCTCTCTGTTTTCAATAGAAAGTAAGCTCTGTGCTGGCATACATTTATTTTCAGCACTGCAGTATTCATCGTGATTGGCACACAGAATGTGCTTTCTAAAATTTTTTAACAGAAACAACCAATACTGGACAAAAGGCAATGGGCTAATATCTTCCAAGTGTTGAGATAAATTAACTATCAACCTAGAATTCTATGTATAATCAAAGACTCATTCATGAGTATGGAATAATGAACACATTCAAAGCCCCCCCCCCCCCCGGCCCCAAAAGTTTATTACTCAAAAGACCCTGCTGAAAGAACTAAAAAATAATGGACCCAAAAGAAGGAGTTAGGTTCAAATGGAAAAAATGAGAAATTCAAGAGAAGGAAATCTAAACAATTAGTGAGTGTATTAAATAATACCAATAATTAAATTTAGGGCTAGGAGGAATTATATTTATGGACTAAAAATAAAGAAGTCATTTAAAATGGTAAATGGTTGCAGCTTCAAGCTTGCTTGTCTTCCATTCTAAAAACACTGTTGGGCTCCTGTGAGTAAAGTAAATAAAATGTGCTTCACACCAAATGGGACTCTTGAACTAGATGCTCTGCTTGAAATCAAGGCCATGAATGGAGATTCCTAAACTCAAGAAAGGAAGATGAACTAAAAATATCCTGTCAAATGATGCCAGAGTGAATACCTCCCTGTAAATTGGTAGCCTAGAGAGTTGGAGGACAGAGACAGGGGCTAACACGGATCAGGAGCAGCCATTTTCATCCCAATATTTTAAAGAGATTGACCATATCCCCCAATGCTACATGAGCACTAAAAATTACCCCAAATGGAATGGCCTAAAACAGCATTTATGGTCTTACAGTTTGTGTGGGTCAGGACCTGGCATGACTTACCTGGGTCCTCTGCCTCAAGGCCTTTTTCAAGGCTACAATCAAGATATGGCCTGGGGCTGCAAGCATCTCAATGCTTGACTGAGGAAAGATCAGTTTCTAAGCTCATTTACATGATTGTTGCCAGGATCGAGCTCCTTATGGGTTATTGGGATAAGGACCTCAGTTATGCATTAGCTATTGAGAAGAAGCCACCCTTAGTTCCTTGTCACTTGGGCTTCTCTATGGGGAAACCCATAAAATGGCAGCTTGTTTTAACCAAGTGGTCAAGCAAGAAAAGCCAGAGAGTGTTGGCAAAACTGAATTCTAGGAAGTGGATGTGGTTCAAGCAGTTGGCACCCGCCTAACACATGGGAGGTCCCAGGTTCCATTCCCGGTGCCTCCTAAAGAAGATGACAAAACAGACAGCTGACACAATGGGCTGGCATGGGAGCTGACGCAACAAGATGACGCAATGAGGAGACACAATGAGGAAAAACAATGAGAGATACAACGAGCAGAGAGCAGAGGTGGCTAAAGCAATTGGGTATCTCCCTCCCACATGAGAGGTCCTGGGTTCGATTCCCAGTGCCTCCTAAAGAGAGGATGAGCAGACACAGAGCATACAACAAACAGACACAGAGAGCAGACAGTGAAGCACAAACATCGGGGAGGGGGGTGGGGAGAGAAATAAAATAAATATAAATAAATAATTTTTTTTTAAAAAGGGTGAGGTCATGACACCTCCTTGCCATTAAAAGCAAAAAACAAAAAACAATGGAATTCCTAGTCTTTGTAATCTAAAAAGTGAGATCACCTGTCACGTCCATTGAGGGTGGTGGGCCACACTTGTGGGAGATGTTTGTGTGGGATGTGGTGGGAGGTGTGGGAGGTGGGCAACATGGGAATCCCAGTGAGTTCTGTGTAATATTTTGGGTAATCTAAGCACCCCTTAAAATATATTTTTATATATATATATAAATAACATTTTTGTAAGTAAATGCACATATATGCATATATATTTATATATCATTTTGCAAATGTTGGTATGTATTGTGAAAATTTTGATTTTTACCCACAATAAAAAAAAAATTTAAAAAAAGTGAGATCACATCACCTTTTCCATGTTCTATCCTTTAGAAGCAAGTCACTAGGTCCAGCCCACATTCAATAAGAGGGGGTTACACAAAGGAGTAAATATCGGTGGGAATCACTGGGACCCATTTTAGAAGTCTCTTAACCATATTCCCCATAAGCCAATAACTCTGAACCACCATGATAATATCTGGTTATAGCTTAGGGGCCCAAAATTCAGATAACTGCAAAACTGCTTACAGGAAAGAGGTAGAGCTCAAGGGAGAGAAAAGAAGAGAAAGAAAGTGAAAGAGAAAGAGAGAGAGAAAAAAAGAATAATCCTGTTTAAAATTAGTCTGTTAACCTAATGCCATGACACATGGAGAAATCATTCATTAAGAAAGACTATGGGGAAGCAGATGTGGCTCAAGTGATTAGGTGCCTCCCTCCCACACAGGAGGTCCCAGTTTCAGTTACCGGTGCCTTCTTAAAGGAAGACGAGCACACAACAGACAGCGAGCGCAAACAATGAGGGTGTGGGAGAAATAAGTAAATAATAAAATCTTTAAAAAAAAAAAAGACTATCAACAAATATTCAGAACATGAAATCACTCCAGATGTAATTAATTTTATAGATAAGTTTGACAATACCTTAGAATGTTGAGGATGGTCAAAGAAATAAGTAAAAAAGTTTTGAAATATATATATAATTTCAATTATAGGAACAAATCAAGAGCTGGGATAAACTCCAGAATATACACAGGTGAAAAGTAAATTAGTGAATTGCATGATAATACTGAAGTACTCACACTGAATGCAGAACAGAAAGACAAAGATACATAAAAATATGTGAAAACAATGCTGAGATCTATAGAGGATTATTTGACAGTCTCCAAAACTTGGTTATTTGGAATTCTGGGAGAAAGAATGAAGGAAATGATGGGGAAGCAATATTTATAAATATAATTTTCAGAGGATAATTAAAAATTAAGAAATACATAGTCCTCAGATTGAACCTGTATTCTACATACAAAACCAGATAAATAAGATTAAATTTGAACCTAGGCACTCTTTGATTAAACCAAAGATCTCCAAGATAAAAAAAATAATAATCTTAAAAGGAATCACAAATGAAGAAGCTTATCTATAAAAGAAGGACAATTAGTCTGGTAACAAACCTTCTTTTGTACATAAAGATGTCAGATACTTACATTGAAAATATAACAGAATTTGCAGGCAAATTATTACAACTAATAAGAGCATCCAGTAAGTCTGGAAGGCTAAAAATAAATCAAAACACAATATTCACAAGCATTATTCTAGATAATTAATAAACAATTAGTAAACATAATATAAAAATTTCCATTATTTTCCATTAATAATAGCAAATGAAATCTCAAAACAACCCAGGACTAAATCTAATACAGGGAAGCGGCTGTGGCTCAATCCGTAGGGCTCCCGTTTACCATATGGGAGGCTCCGGGTTCGGTTCCCGGGGCCTCCTGGTGAAGGCAAGCCCGCCCGCACGGCTTGGTTAGCTGACCCAGCGAGCACAAGCAGCAAGGGAGGGATAAATGAATAAATAAATAAAATCTTAAAAAAAAATAAAAAAATAAATAAATCTAATACATATGTGTATGGCTTCTATGATGGATTACTGAAGGCCATAAGAAGACCACAATAAAATACAGATGTATACCATATTCATTATTTAGAAAATGAAATTTTCAAAAATTGTCAATTTTCCCCAAATTCATCTATCATTACCATGTAATTCCAATCAAAATCACCCAAAATACTCTTATGGAACTGGATAGTTGCTCTAAAATTCATGTGGAAGAGTTGTGAGCAACTAAGAGCCAAGAAAATTTTGAAGAATGTGGTGGGAGTACTTGCCTCCTCTAGAAGATCTAGGTATAAAATAAAATATGTTAAGAGGAGTAATGTCAGCAAAAAAGAGCAGAAAAATCTTGAGCTTCGGTTAGACCAAGATGGTGGTGTAAGGCATTCTAGAGTGTTGTCCCCCCCCACAGAATCTTGAACAACTAGCAAAACCTGGCAAAGCCATCTTCCTCAAAACTTCAAAAAACAATTTAGGGATTGGAGTAACTGGGCTAGTGCCGAATCAAGACAATGCAGCTTTAGAAGCAATAGGAGAAGCTTGTGCGACCCTTGCTGGACCCTCCGGCAACCCTTCCCTGATGTGGTATTGTGTGGAGCCAGCCTGCATTGCCATTGTGGGTCGCTGGCCCTGTTCTTGTGGGAGCAGAGTAACCTCTATGCATATACTGGGGTGCCTGTATGTTGGTGCCAATCAGTTGGGTGGCAGCTTGAAAGTCTGAACTAGGAAACTTGTTTCTGGCTCACTGTCCTAGAATTTGCCCTGCAGACAGATGCAGCCTGAGGACAGCTAAAGCAGTATAAGAAACAATTAAGACAAAGCAACCTGGGGCTGCTTTAAATCAACCTGTTTTAAATCAACAACAGAGGGGGAGAAAGTCTATTTCCTAGGGAATAGAAGGGGCATTCACATTCCTGTAAACGGGGGAATTTCTAAGGTCATGAGCAAGTACAGTGGAGTGCAAGACACAGCCTCAGAAAAGATAGAGAGGACCCTGTACTTTGCATTTGCCTCAGACTGATCTTCTTGACCGAAGGGCTAACTATGCCAGTAAATTAGGTAACTTAGATGAAATGAACACATTCCTAGAAAGGCAAATTACTGAAGTTGACTCAAGAAGAAATAGAAAAACTGAACTGGCTTGTAACTAGTAAAGAGATTGAATTAGTAATACAAACAACAACTACAACAACAACACAAAAACTTACCCAACAAAGCAAAGCCCAGACCCAGATATCACTGGTGAATTCTACCAAACACTTAAGGAAGAATTAATCACAATTCTTCAGAAGCTCTTCCCAAAAAGTAGAAGAGGTGGAATCCTTCCCAACTCATTCTATGAGAACAGTATCATCCCAATACCAAAACCAGATAAAGACATAACAAGAAAAGAAAACTAAACCAAAGGAAAAAAAACTAAAGTGGACTTCAAAATAATAAATTTTTTGTTTCAAAGGACATCAAGAAAGTGAAAAGACAACTTATTTAGTTGAAGAAAATATTTGCAAACCTTTGTGGTGCTTAAGGATGTTTAAGTCTCAATTTATCTATACATTGGAGATTTTAATATCTGTCTCATAGTATTGTTCAGAAATTTAAAGACCCTAACATGGTGCTTGGTACATAGGAATTGCTCTATATATGGCAGCTACCATTTTCAGTGTTTATTATTATTATGTATCCATTTTTATATCATAATCTTTCTCTACCTATAGTTTTCGTAAGAGCCTTTTCTTTTCATAGTTTTTTATTTTCGTGTTACTGGGTATTATCTATAAAATTATTTATAATGTGTAAATGGTATTTGAATTTATGGTTGATTACAATTTATTTAACCAATCCCTTCTTGCCAATATATAAACTGCTTTGAAGTTTTCCCAGATATAAATAGTGCTGTGGTAAATATATTTTCTTTTTATCTATTTAGTATTAACACCTAGAATAAAATCCTAAATCTCATCTTCTTGGGTAAAAGAGTGTAGACATTTTTGAGGATTTTATTGCCCTCAAGAAATTGTATGTGTTCCAACTTTCAACTTTGCCCAAAGTTTCTTCAATATTGCTTATTTTATCTTTATTTCTTATTTATAGATGAAAAATGTATGCAATTTTAATTTTTACTTTGAATTTCTTTGATTAGGTAATTTTATATAACTCACCAAGGAGAAATACAAGTTAATATACTTCAAACATTTTTATGTTGGGCTATTTGTCTTTTTATGTTATATTCAAGGAGCCTTTGAGCTTTACAAATATTTTTCCAGATAACATTGTATATTGTGAGGGTGGAGACCAGACTTTGAGGACAAAACTGGTGAGAGGCAGGGCTTTGGTCTCTGGTGCTCCCAAGAGAAATCATTCAGGCCTGAGTAAGCCTTGAGGAATCCCTGTCTGTTACCACCAGAGGTCAATCTAAGACCACACAAAAATAGGTGTTCAGGGCAACTTTGAAAGCCAAGTCCAACTTTTATGTAGGACAGCGCCCTCTACAGGGGTACCATAATCATTAACCGTGTCTCTTGTTCTTTTCTCTGCATTTCCTCTTTAGATACTATGCAGCCAAGAAATTCCAGGCTGTGTTAACAGCCTTGGGTACTTCAGCTACTGCATCCTCTTGGTGCCTTATTACTGCTTCCCCCAAAAGAGACTGATGCCTGCAGCCCAGCAGAGTCACATAAGCCTTGGTCTCCACAGAGTGGAGACCAGAAAAGCCATTTATGAGAAAGTCTTTCCATGTTTGGTATCTTAAGAGCTGTGGACTGCCTGTGTCTGAGCTGAGCTCTACTCTCTTTCTGCAGCTATTTCCTCCTGCTTCATGCTTCTCGCTCAGCTTTCTCCTTTCTCTTCTCAGCTCCCTTTTTTTAAACCTAGGTATATTGACCACAAGAAACTAGGGCTCAGCATCAGGCAGTAATAATAAAATTCTCCCATTGGTTCTTGGAACTCCTGTTATACACACACACAAACACAGCGCCATCCAATGGTAGGTGCTGTTGGGGAAGGTCCATCTGGGACAGCAGCTCGAAGACATAGCTCTGTCCTCAGTATAAGTTGCCAGTCTGAATCACATCCCAAGGAGGCATATTTACTTCAGGGAGTACTGAAGGTACGATGTCTGTGCAAATCCCATTTTCCTCTGAGCCAGGAAGCTCCTTTTGGACAAATCAAAGTTTCCTCAGGCATTGGGAGAAGAAGGTGAGATAATGTATACCAGCCACTATGTGCGAGCTCTCTGTGGAGAATTATGTGCTTCCAACTCTCAGAAATTCCAACATTCATCCAGCAAAGGCTTAGCAGTAAGTTTCTTCAAGGCTTGTTTAGTGAGCTTTATGGGAGGAACCTGGGTGAGCAGACTAATTGTTGTAGATTGGTGTATGACCCTTTTCAAACATTCATACAACAAAATCTTGACAAAACATTTTTAACGGTGTCTACCCCTAACCACTTTCTTGGCCTTTATGACAGTGAAGGCACCAATACAATCTGCCCCAAGGGCAGCCTTTTCTGCCCTATCTGCAGTGTTCTCCTTCCTTTCCCATCAAGGAAAGGTACGATATCACCACAGAGGTCACCTCTTCCCCACTCCTCTTTTGCTATGCTCTGTTACTTTCCTTTACCTGGGAGTGATATCTTCCCCCTGAACTTTCTCCAAAGTCTATATATGAGAAAATCTGACTGTACAAGAGCTATACCATCCCATGAGCTCAGGGCATGGTTTCTGATGTGGCCCAGAAAATACTCTATGGATGTGTCCCAGAAAATCTATTCCCTATGATTCACTGGAAGAAAAAAAAAAAATCTAGGCTTTTCATCAATTTCCTCCAGCTAACAACCTCTGATTTTTACTACAATTGATAACAGAACTTTGTTTATTACAGGGTGAAATATTTATAGAGGGTGAACTAGAGAAAGCTAAGAGGTCACCCATTACCCATCCTAAAGTAAGGCCGTCATTTTAAAGAAGGGACAGATGAAGCCAGCAGAGGGGAGAGGCAACTTGCCCAAGGTTACACAAATAGTTAGTGGAAGAGATAAATAAACAAACACCCCATCCTACAAATAGCCATTGAGGCTAGTATACCAGCTCCAAAATAACACCTTTTTCTTAGCAATTTTTAATCAAGAGGCCATGTGCCAGGGAGTGTTCGAAAGAGATATTCGTCAGGACCCAGCCGTGGAAAATACCAGTTTGAAGGCGACTGAGAACATGGCTCAAGTCGCTAAATCTAAATTACACGCAAGCGTGCCGGAACCAACCCATCGTAGCTCGAATTTCTAGACGGACGCGCGACTCTGTTAGGGTGGATCGATTACTTTTGCCTGGCGGAGGCTCATCTGGGGAGGGCCGCATATTCGCAGGCAGAGGAATGGCATTGAATGAAGGACCCGCTCCTGGGAGGGAGCTTGACTTTCCGTGATTCGGGAGGCCGCTTGGGCTTGCTTGGCGTGGCGTCCCGGTGAGTCGGCTAGTTCATTCATGTTTGCACCCTCAGTGGTGCGCGTCTTGCATAAAAACGAGGCCCTTTGCTACGTACGGACTTCCATAACTATGAGGGGAGTTGGAGAGGTGAGAGGAAGGAGGCTTGAGGAAGAAGGGTGGCAGGCCCGGTGCGTGGGCGAAAGGGTGGTGTTGATTCCAGAAGGGGTGGGAACTCTTTCTTGAAAAGATGGAGACTTTGTGGACTCCGGAATCCTTGGAAGGGAGAATTGGGACGCTGACACCGAGGGAGTGGTCGATGGACTGGGCGTTTTTATACAGTCCCTGTGCTGTTGTCAAAGGTAAGATTTTCGGGAGGTAACAGAATTAACCGACAACAGACCCAGATTTTAACCCAAGTCTGGATGATTGCAAAACCTGCCCGTAACGCTTCTCAGGATCACTGGGACTAAGTGTGATCAGTTTAATAATTGCACAATTTCAGGAATCTCCGTGCGGCAGTTTCCTAGTTTGAGAAACAGGCTTAGTTGTTATTTTATATAATTGTCCTACAGATATATAAAGTGTTTAGCAGTGCCTGCCACATGGTATAGGCTACCAAAATGATAGCTGTGTTATGGTTTATGTTTCTGCAGGTCTTTATATGTACCTTTAGTGTAGTACTGTTAGCATGATCTTAGAATTTTGCTTTTCATGTGCTTGTGTCCCATTCTACACGAATGCCCTGCAAATAGGGACCTTGCCCCATTGTTCAAGGGGATGCAAGTTAACATTGTTATAACAATGGACGATTAGACTTTGGAATTAAACTTGAATTGGAATCCAGACAACTTCCAGTTACTTACTATGTGACCTTGGGCACTTTTGTTACTTTTGAAAACTTTAATTTCTCCATAAACAACATAATTTGGATGAAGTTTTTGGAACACTAGGCCTTTGAATATGTGTTGAGTCCTAGTATACTAATGAGGCCAAGAGCAAAAGACAAAAGCTACTTCATTTTAAACACAAAATAGTCTCTTACTTTGGCAAGGATTATACACTTTATCTCTAAAAATACCAAGTGCTTTCCAGGATGTGGTAAAACTGGATCACTTATATATATCTCTAGTAGTAATATAAAATATTAATAATATAATCAGTCAGAAAAATAGTTTGATAGTTAGAAAACTAAACATGCACTTACCATAGGACCCATCAATCTTTTTTTCTTTAATATATATATATTTATTAGAGAAGTTGTGAGCTTATGAAACAAATCATGCATAATGTGCAGAATTCCCATACACCACCCTTCCACCAACACCTTGCACTGTTGTGGAACATTTCTTACAGATTTTCTATGAAAGAACATCATTAAAATATTACTACTAACTATAGTCTATAACCTATATTTGATATATTTTTTCCCTACATCTCTCTATTAACACCAAGGACCCATCACTCTTAATATTTATCCCAGTGAAATTAAAACTTTTCTCAAAAACCTATGCATGAATATGCACAGCAACTTTATTCATAATAGCAAAAATTTGGGAACATCCTTCATGTCCTTTAATGGGTGGATTAATAGCAATAAAGAGTAGCAAACTATTGGCTCATGTAACAACCTAGATAAGTAAAGCCAATCTCAAAAGGTCACATACTGTATGATTTCATTTATATAACATTCTCACAATGGTCACACTGCAGAGTTGGAAAACAGCTTACTTGTTGCCAGAGGTCAGGAACAGGGGTGTGGAAGCAGTGTACATATAAAGGAATAGCATGAGGGATTTCCTTTGTGATGACAGACAATTCTGTATCTTGGTTGTGATGATAGTTACATGAATCTCTACATGGGATAAACCTGAGTAGAATAATACACATAAATGCATGCAAACATACACTCCCTCAAGTAACTACATGCAAAGAATGGTGAAAACTGAATAAGGTCTGTAGTCCATTCAACAGGAGTGTACTAGTCAATATCCTGGTTTTGATATTGCCCTGCAGTTTTAGAAGATGTCATCTTTGGGGGAAGCTGGGTAAAGGGTAAAAGGGAGTCTATGTACTATTACTTTTTTTTTTTTATTATTATGGGTAAAAATCAAAATTCATACAAACATTTGCAAAATGATATATAAATATATATGCATATATGTGTATTTGCTTACAAAAATGTTATATATATATATACATATATTTTAAGAGGTGCTTAGATTACCTAAAATATTACTCGGAACCCACTGGGATTCCCACGTTGCCCACCTCCCACACCTCCCA
>JAKSZT010054195.1:11810-22314 GCA_026826555.1 Tolypeutes matacus
AGTATTAACACATGGGATAACATGGATGAATCTTGAGGACCTCAGGTTGAGTGAAGCAAGCCAGGCACTTAAGGACAAATATTACATGGCTTCACTGATATGAATTAAGCAAATTTAGCAGACTCACAGATCTGGATGATAGTTTTATAAGAAATAGATAGGGATAAAGTTGCATGCTAATGCCCATATGGACAAAATCTATGATAAGGTGGAACTGTTCAGTTGTGCAGTGGAGAGGCATAACAGAGGAGTAGTGATACTATTGGGTTGGATGGTGCAGGTTTGTCAGTGGGGTAGGGTGGGGAGTGTGAGTTGGACTATCCGTGGAACTGAGGGGAGGGTTGGGGGAGGGAACAGGTGAACACTGGGCATTGGTGTGTATGTGGTTCAAACTACAATGTTGAAAATGCTTTTTGGCAATAATGCAATGGAGGGTTGCTTGTTTAGGGTGTTGGATGTGGGGAGCATTCAGGACAGGGCACACCCGAGCCAAGTTTTTAGGAAGTGTGTGAGTGTTCATCATGTCATAGTGTGTTATATCAGTGGGTGGAGACCCACATAATTAGTGGGAAGGTGTAGGACTCCCATCTGGGGGAGGACTACTATGTTCTCAAATAAAGGGGCAGTAGTCTCTTAAGAGCATGGAAAGTGCCTAACTAGGAGAGGACAGAACAGTGTGTCAAGCCTTCAATGTTGTTGCAAGTAACTATGAATCTTGCCCTTCAAGGAGTGAAGCCTAGTGGTCGCCATGGGTTCCAAGGGGAAGGGGAGGGAAGAATAGAATAGATGGAACAGGGGGCATTTAGGGGGCAACGGAATTATTCTATGTGATCTTGCAATGATGGATATAGGCCATGTTAAATTTCATCAAAATTTATAAAAATGTATGGTCCAAAATATAAAGTGTAATGTAAACCATTGACCATGATTAGTAGCTATATTTCAATATTTGTACATCAATTGTATCAAATGTATCATCCATATATAATGGGAAGGGGGAAAAGAGGGAGGTTGTTGGGTATACGGGAGTCCCCTGTATTCTGTACATGACTTTTCCTTAACCTCAAACATCTTTGAAGACAAAATGAAAAAAGTAAGACACTGGTGGAATAAATGGAAGAAAATATCTCTGTACATGCAGGACAACAGATCTTACAGTAATAAAATGCAAAATGTCAAAAAAAAATTCAGTATTTTTTCATTATTTTTATTTCTTATTTTTTAGAACTATATTACTATTTCATTTTTGTATTAACTATATTTGGCTATTTTCTTGGCTTCATTTTTGAAGAAGTTTTGGATCACAGAAGGGTTACAACTGTGGCAGAGATGCATAATTGTTGCATGTGACAGTAATGGGGGATACATGGGAGGAAGTTCACCTGAGCACATATATGAGGCATATAAATCTGTTCAAATGTTAATGGGCCATTGTCACCGTGGGTGGAGAGTCACACAATAATGGAAAGAATACAGGATTCCCATCCTAGGGAACTCTGCCACATTCTCTAATGGAATACCAGGAAACTCCTAAGTGCAGGGGAAAGGATTAGTGAAGGAAGATGGTCCATTGATGAGCCCTTGATATTTATGACTGTACTCAGGTAGCTTTACTCTTGAAATTGAAATTTAACCTAATATTATAGGATGCCTAAGAGTTACCTCCTGAGAGCCTTCTCGTTGATCAAATGTGACCTCTCTCTAAGATGACCTCAGCATATAAATGCAGTAACTTCTCCCCAGTGTGGGACATGACCCTCAGGGATGAGCCTTCCTGGCACTGAGGGATTACTACCATGCATCAACTAGCAATACAACTGGAAAAAGACCTTGGCCAAAATGAGAAAAGGCAAAGACAAATGATTTTTATGGCTAAGACACTTCAAAGTGAGTCGGTAGCTCACTCCAGAGGTTATGCTTATGCATATCTCAGGAGAATCTCCTTGAGAGCCAAAGTAGATACTACCCCAATTATTGGGGCACCTGTGGGCTCTGGAGATATCCAGACACTATAGTCAGGGCAGATAACTCAGGAGTTTTGTGCGTTGCCAGTGGGCCCTACTTTGGAATTTATGTTCCCCAATGCAACAAAGCTGGACTCAGTTGTGGTTTCCCAACATGGCTCTACTGTCCCTTGTATTTGTACCTATAATTAGTACTAGAGTTGGTAGGTGTACATCCAAGTGATTTAAACATTTGTGCTGTCTATGTGTCAGCTGGGCCCTGAATCTCAACATAGTTGCAACACTTCTCCACTTCACTGGACTCCCCTAGGACAACAAACAAGGGGAGATGATGGAAACCACTATACCAAGGAACTGAGAGAGTCTACAACTGCAAGCAATAGAGTCCCATCCATCAGTCATATGAGATCAAAGCCCCCTCTCAGTTAACAGTGGAGTGGGCATCACCATCCCAGGATTCTCAAGATTGGGGAATGAACTATGGACTAAAGTAGACTTACTGTTATTCTACTATAGACTTATTGTGATTCTAACAATAGAAGAAATTGTATCATTGATGTGGCAGTGGCCAGTGGAGGTTCTGAGGGAAGGGAGAAGGAAAAACAAGTGTAATATGGTGGCATTTTTGGGACTTTGGAATTGTCCTGAATGACATTGCAATGATAGATACAGGTCATTATATATCTTGCCATAAAGTACAGAATTGTGTTGGAGAGAGTGTAAACTACGACGTAAGTTATAATCCATGCTTAGTGGCAATGCTCCAAAATGTGTTCATCAATTGCAATGAATATACCACAGTAATGAAAGATGTTATTAATGTGGGGAAATGTGGGAGGTGGGAGGTGCGGGGCATATGTGAATCCCCTATATTTTTTATATAACATTTCAGTAATCTGAGTATCTTTTTAAAAATAAAAAAAGAGTATAGAGTTTGGTTTTGTGAGATATGAATATGATTAAGTATTTTTTCACTTCTTTATTTTTTAATTAATATGGAGACCTTGACTATGTCATTTAACTAATCTGTATCTTTCTGAATACGTGATGAACAACTGTTTTAGTAGTTGGAATTAGATGAGATAAAAGTACCTGGAAATATCTTTTTAGGAGTAAAGTTTCCATAACTTGTTGAGGATACTTATTCTGTTATTTTATTCTTTGAAATTTAAATGAAGTTTTTCTAGTATTCTACTATAGATTTATTGTGAATCTAGCAAAGGAAGAAATATCAGTAATGTGGAGGCAGTGACAACTGGATGTTCTGAGTGTAGGGAGAGGGAAAACATGTATAATATGGAGGCATTTTTGTGACTTGGGAATCTGCCTGAATGACATTACAATGACAGATACTGGCCATTATATATCTTGCTATAACCTACAGAATTGAGTGGAAGAGAGTGTAAACTAAAATGTAAATTATAATTCATGCTTAGTGGCAATGCTCCAAAATGTCTTTATCAATTGCAATGAAAGTACCTCACTTATGGAAAATGTTGCTAATGTGAGAAAATGTGGGAGGAGTGGGGAACGGGGTATATGTGAATCCCCTATATATTCTCTGTAACACTTATGTAATCTAAATATCTTTAAAAAAATGAAAAGACAAAAAAAAAGAAACAAATTTATTTTTAAAAATTGAATGATTGTTCCTGTTTTTTCAACATCCTCACCAATAATTATCTGCCATTTTCTATTAATAGCCATTCTAATGAATGTGAAATGGTGTCTCATTGCAGTTTTGATTGATTTGCACTTCCCTAATGGCAATTCAATTTGAACATCTTTATATGTGCTTAGTGCCATTTGTGTATGTTTTTTGGATAAATATATATTTAAATCTTTTGATCATTTTAAAACTAGTTTGCCTCTTTGTTGTTGAGTTATAGGATTTCTATAAATATTCTGGATATTAAACTCTTATCATTTAAGTTGTTTCCAAATACTTTCTCACATTGTGTATGTTGTCTTTTTTTAAATTTTCATGATAAAATCCTTTGAGGCTTAAAAGGCTTTAATTCTGATAAAATGATGTTTATCTCATTTTTCTTTTGTTGCTTTTGATTTTGATGTATAGTCTAAAAACTGTTGCCTAACAGAAGATTCTGAAAATATTTCCCTATGCTCTTTCCCAGAAATTTTGTAGCTCTGGTTCTTAAATTTAGATTTTTGGTGCATTTTGTGTTTATTTTTATATAAGGTATGAGGAAAGGTGGCATCTTCCATTATTTTGTACACAGTTGTCCAGTTATCTCAGCACTGTGTTAAAGTGACTATTATTATCCAATTGAGCAGAGTTGGCACCTTTGTTAAAAATGAATTGTGTGGAGCAGATGTGGCTCAATCTGTTGAGTACCTTTTTCCCATATGGGAGGTCTTGTGTTTGGTTCCCAGTGCCTTCTAAAAGAAAAAACAAACAAGCAAACAAATGATAATCCAATTCAGGGGAGCTGGTGTGGCTCAGTGGTTTAGCACTGCCTTCTCACATATGAGGTCCTGGGTTCAATTCCCAGCCCTGGTACCTCAAAAATTCCACACACCTTGTTCATAGTGGCTTTATTCACAATTACCAAAAGAGGGAAACTACCCAAGTGTCCATGAAATATTGAATGGAAAAATACAATGTGCTATATACATATGACAGAATACTATTTGGCTGTAAGAAGAAATGATATCAGGATGCCTATGGCAATATGGATTAACCTTGAGGACACTATGCTGAGTGATATAAGCTAGATAAAAAAATAACAAATACTGTATATTCTCACTAATATGTAATAATTATAATGAGCAAATCCTTGGAGTTAAAATCTAGAATATAGGTTATCAGGAGATAGAATGAGGATAGAGAATGGGTAACTGTTGCTTAATTTGTGCAGAAGTTTTAATAAGTTGATTGCAAATGTTTGAAAATGGATAGAGGTGGTGATGGCATATTATTGTAAGTATAATAAATAGGGCTGAATTAAGGGTGTGATTGTGGCTGAAAGTGGAGGTTTAGGGTTATGTATGTCACTAGTAGGAAAACTAGAGGTTAAAACACAGTCCTGTATATCAGTTACACTTGATGATAATCTTATAATAATGTTCTTCCATGGTCTGTCACAAATGTACATCAATTTTACAAGATGTTATAATAAGGTAGTGTATGGGAAAATACAACAAATGGAAACTATGCACTATAGTTAAAAATGATATTGAACATCCTTTCATCAACTCTAACAAATGTACCTTACCAAGGCTAAGTGTCAGTAATTGGGTTTATAAGGGAAAAGGGAATTTTCTTTTGGGACCAATGAAAATGTTCTCAAACTGTGGTGATGAATGTTCAACTCTGTAATTATACTGAAAACCATTGTACAATTTGAATGGATTGTATTGTATTCGAATAAAACTGTCTATTTAAAATAATAAGAGAAAGATTCCACTAACATTATTTTATTTAACATTTTAATTTAGGTTCTAGACAGGGTAATTTCGCAGAAACAGGAAATAAAGGTATCCTGTTTAGACAGGAATAAGTAAAACAATATCTTTTTTTTTTTTTCTTTAGTCTGTAATATATTTTACTCATAACACAATACAGACACAAAATCATCATTTACCACTTTGAATACATTAATTAGAGGTATTACAATGTCTCAATCATTGTCCAATTAATTTTCTCAGTGTATTTGTAGTCATTTAAAACAGATTTCTTTATGTTCTTTTTCATTCAAAATCTCCCTTTCTACCAATGCTGTGTAAATATGGTTTTTTCTATTCAATAAATATTTTTCATTTTTATTAATCATATCATCTGTATTCCAAATATTTGTGTGGGATGTGGTGGGAGGTGTAGGAGGTGGGGAACATGGGAATCCCAGTGGGTTCCGTATAATATTTTGGGTAATCTAAGCACCTCTTAAAATATATGTATATATATATATGGATAGCATTTTTGTAAGCAAATGCACATGTATGCATATATATTTGTGTATCATTTTGCAGAAAAAAAAATATCTTTTTGCAGAAAATCTGATCTTGTGTATAAAATGCTAAGGAATCCACTAAAATAAGTACCAAAACTAATAACCACATTCAGCCATGTGGTAGGATACAAAATTTAATTGTGTTATTATACACATACAATGAACAATCAAACAATGAAATTAAGGAGCAGATGTGGTGCAAGCATTTGAATGCCCGCCTCCCACATGAAAGGTCCTGCGTTCCATTCCTAGAGACTCCTAAAGGAAACAAACAGACAATGAGCAAAAGCAATGAGTAAGAAGAGCAATGAGCAAAAAGTGAGCAAAAACAATAGGCAGACAAAGAACAAAAACACCAAGCAGACAACAAGCAAAAACAATGAGCAGATAATGAGCAAAAAGCAAATGAGAAAACACGAGCAAAACAATGAGCAAACCAATGACTCAAGCAACTCAGGGGAGCAAAACATTTTAAAAAATGAAATTAAGAAAGCAATCTTATTTATAATAGCAGAAAAATATAATAAAATACCTAAGCACAATTTTATCAAAAGAAGTGCAAGTTTGTACAGTGAAAATCACAAAACATTGTTGAAGGAGTGAAAGAAGAACTAAATAAATGGAAAAATATTTCATGTTCATGGATCAAAATTTTAACATTGTTAACATTACAAAACTCCCCAGATTGGTCTAGAGATTAATTTTAGTCCTGATCAAAATCCCAGTTTACTCAAAACAGGTTTATATTTTTTGCCAAAATTGTAAAGTTGATTATAGAATCTATATGAAAATGCAAGAGACCAAGAATACCCAAAATACTTAGGAAATTGTGAAGTTGGAGAATTCACAAGTCCTGATTTTAAAACTTACTACAAAGTTACAGCAATCAAGATGATGTAGTACAGACACAGGATGGACCTTTTAAAAATAGAATAGAATATAGAGTCCAGAAACAAACCCTCACATTTATAGTCATTTGAATTTTGACAAGAGAGTCAAGACAATTCAACAGGGAAAGAATAGTCTTTTCTTTTTTTCTCATTTTTTAAGTTTTTAATTTTTAAAAACATAGCTGGATTGCATAAATGTTACACAAAAAATATAGGGATTCCCATATGCCCCACTTTCCACACCTCCCACAACCTCTCACATAAACATCCTTCATTAGTGTGGCACATTCATTGCAATTGATAAACACGTATCAGGGCTTTGCCATTAAGCACGGACCTTAGTTCACATTGTGGTTCACACTCTTTCCCACACAGTTCAGCATGTTATGTGATGATGTAAAATGGCCTATATCTGTTGTTGCAATGTCAATCAGAACGATTCCCATGTCCTGAAAAAGCCCCCATATTACAACTGTTTTCTCCTCTCTCTGCCCCTAGAGCCTCCAGTGGCCACTGGTTCAACATCAATGTTGTAATTTCTAATTTCTTCCATTGCTAGAATCACAATATGTCTATAGTAGAATACCAGTAAGTCCACTCTAGTCCATAGCTCTTCCCCCAATCCTGAGGAATCTGGGATGGTGATGTACAATCTATGTCCAATTAAGAGGGTCTTATATCCCATGGGGAAGATGGATGGTACTATGCTGCCTGCAGCTGCAGACTTCCTCCATTCCCTGGGACAGCTATTGCCCATCATCATCTCCCCACCAGGTGTCCTGGTTGAATCGAATGAGCTATAGGGTAGGTGTTGCAACACCACATGGTTCTGGGCCCAGCTGGCATAAGGAAACACCAAAGACTCGAGTCTCTGGATGTACATCTACAAACTCCAGCACCAAGTATAGGTTTAAATAGAAGGAACAGATGAGCCAAGTGCAAAGAAGACGTAATTGAGCCAAACTCTGTCAGGCTCAGAAGCACAAACTCCAAAGGAGGGCTCACAGGCAAGGCACCAAACTCCAGAGCAATCCACCCTAACCATAGGACCTGGGTGTCTCCATAGCCCTCAGGAGCTCCACTATTTGGGGTGGTATCCACTTTGGCAGTCTATGAGATCCTGCTGAGATGTGCATGAGCATTACCTCTGGGATGACCTCCTGACTCACTTTGAAGTCTCGTAGCCATGTAAATTCATTTGTCTTTACCTTTTCCCCCTTTCATTCAAGGTCTTTTTCCAGTTGCATTGCTAGTTGGTGCTTGATAGTAATCCCTTGGTACCAGGGAGGCTCATCCCCAGGAGTCCTGTCTGATGCTGGGGGGAAGGTAATGCATTCATATGCTGAGTTTGGCTTAGAGAGAGGCCACATTTGAGCAACAAGGTGGCTTTCAGGAGGTAACCTTAGGTGCCCCGTAACAATAGGCTAAGTTTTAATTTCAAGAGTAAAGGTGAGTAAGCCTAGTCATCAATATCAAGGGCTGATCAGTGGATCATCCTCCTTCACCAGTCACTGCCCTTACACTTGGGGGACTGTTGCTGCTTCCTTAGAGAATGTGACAGAGCTCTCCAGAATGAGAATTCAGTATTCTCTCATTTATTGTTTTGAGTCTCCACCTACTGTGGTAATGCCCCTTGAACATTTGAACATTTTTATATACCTTATATATACGCTCCTCCCATGCATCCCTCATCCCTGACACCCCATAACAACAATTGCCCCCCAAGTTATAACTCTTCTGTGATCCAAAGCTTCTTCAAAGATGAAGCCATTACAACAACTGAACACAATTAATAGGAAAATGAAATAATAATATGTTTAAATATAAGAGATAAAATACATTAAACATTTAAATACTAAAAATAAAATTAAATTAAAAGATTGGGATATTTAAAAAATGAAAAATGTTTAAAATTTTTTTGACCTTTTGTCTTTCATCACTGCAATATCTAGTGTCCTGTCTGTATGTGGCACTTCCCCCACTCATTCCCCAGTGTCTCACTATTTTTTCAATTTGTTTTCAAAGAACTTTTAGGTCACAGCAAAGTCACACACAGAATACAGGAGACTCTCATACATCCAACATCCTCTCCATTTCCTCCCTCCCATATTAATACATTTTTATATGTGGATGCTAGCTTTGTTATAACTGATATACAAACAGTGAAACATAGCTACTAAACATGGTCAACAGTTTACACCATGGTTTACATTTTAGACCATACTCTTATAAATTTTGATGATATTTACCATG
The DNA here is from genome assembly GCA_026826555.1 of Tolypeutes matacus. Classification (NCBI taxonomy): domain Eukaryota; kingdom Metazoa; phylum Chordata; class Mammalia; order Cingulata; family Chlamyphoridae; genus Tolypeutes; species Tolypeutes matacus. Next base: position 20,889 of record JAKSZT010054195.1, read on the forward strand.
TCCTGTGTCCATCATTGTAAAGTCATGCAGAACATTTCCACTGAACTCTAGATACCCCCTGTTCAATCTATTCTCTTCCTCCCTCCCCATCCCCCCAGGGCCCACAGCAACCCCCTTGCTTGACTCATTGAATGACAAGATTCATAGTTACATGCAACAAGTCTTAGGTGTTGACACACTGGTTTGTCCTCCCATATGAGGAACCACCCTTGGTCTCAAGAGACTCCCACCTGTATAATTGTGAACAAATTGGTCCTCCCTAGGATAGAAGTCCAACCTCTTCCTGCTCATTATGTGGATCTCCATCCACTGAAACAATACATTATCACAGAATTATCACTCACACACTCCCTAGAAACCTGCTCCAGGTGCACCCTGTCTGGAATGCCCCCCATCCTATGCCCTAAACCGGTAACCCCTCCTTGTCATATTGCCATAAGAGCATTCTAAACTTTGTACTTTCAACAACATACCTGCAAATCCCCAGTGTTCACCTGTTCCTTCTCCCAACCCTCCCCCAGTATCCTGGACCTTCTAACCCACCCTTCCCATCTACCCATCTGTCAACCCTGCACCATCCAACCCAATAATATCACTACCCTTCTGTACTATCTCTGCAATACACAACTACACTCTTTCACCTTACCACAGATTATTTCCCTATGGTTGATGGCACACAACCATCTCCTCTCTTTATATTGCTTGTAAACTTATCTTACAGACAATAGCTCTCTGAGACTGCTCAATTTCCTAAATTCATATCAGTGAGTTCATGTACTGTTCATCCTTCAATTTCTGGTTTGCTCACTCAACATAAAGTCCTCAAGATTCGTCCACTTAACCCCATGTTTTAGCACTTTATTCCTTCTTATGGCTGAGTAATATTCCATTGTATGTATGTACCACGTTTTGTTTATCCATTCCTCGGTTGATGGGCAACTGGACTGATTCCAACTTTTGGCAATACTGAATAATGCCACTATGAACATTGATGTGCATGTATCTGTTCATGTCTTTGTTTTCAGTTCTCCTGGGTATAGTCCCAGCAGTGGAATTGCTGGATCATATGGAAGTTATATAGCTAGTTTTTTTGAGAACTTGACAAACTTTCCTCCAGAATGGCTGGAACATTTTACATTCCCACCAGCAGTGGATGAAAATTACCATTCCTCCACATCCTTTCCAACATTTAGAGTCTGCTGTTTTTTTAATAACCACCATTCTAATGGGTGTAAGATGGTATCTCATTGTGGTTTTGATTTGCATTTCCATAATAGCTAGTGATGTTGAGCATCCTTTCATGTGCTTTTTAGCAAATTGTATTTCTTCCTTGGAGAAGGGTGTTTTCAGGTCACTTGCCCATTTTTTAAATGGGTTGTTTGTCTTTTTAATTTTGAGGTGTAGGATTTCTTTATATATGCAGGAT
>JAKSZT010054196.1:33146-56883 GCA_026826555.1 Tolypeutes matacus
TCCATTCATGGCCCACGCAAAGCTTTCCCATTTCAGCGCTGACCCCCTCACCCCAAAGTCTGCGGTAGCCTCCTCTGTGCCCCCACGTCCCTGGCCACAAGCCCCCCTTCCCTCCAGCCCATTGTCGGGCTCCCCCATAATCTCCCTTTGGTCAGAGCTGTTCCTTGCAGGCCGGGTTATCTTGACCTAACCCCGCTGTGATCCCCGAACCCTTCTATCTTCCTCTCAGCACAAGGCTGGCCCCCTGGGACACTGCCACCAACTCCCCCCCCCCCCAATGTACAAGGTACCCCCAGGCAGAGCTTTTTTCCCCTGTACTGAAATCCACGACTCCCCACCTCCATCAGGCTCCGTCCAGACCTGCCCCCCCAACCTGAGGCCTGAGCAGGGGGGCCCACTTGTCTTGTGCTTCCCTGGTCGCTTCACCCATGTCAGGCCCTTGTCCGGGGTGCCTCCCAGGCCCGCCACCAGGTCTCCCCACAGCCCCCGTAGCCGCGACCTCGTGCCTCTGGCGGGTGAGGCTGCGCCCTCTGCACCTGCTGCACTTCCTCCTTGAATGAGGACGAGTCACCTCAAGACACATCATCCACCCAGAAAACACCGCCGTCCCTCGGATCAGGGATGGGCCGGAGGGACTTTGAAATGCACGAGATTGGGTGGTCTTTCTCGGGGGCCGGGGTCTGCGCCGGAAGCTGCTGGGATGCTCCGAGTCTTGGGTCATGCAGAATTTCTCAGGGGCCCTCAGGGCCTTTGGTGTCCAGGGCCCCTTCTGTTGGGGGCCCAGCTGGGCTGTCGTGTCCGCCTGAAAGCAGGGGTTGGGGCAGGGGCTCTGTTTGTTGCGTGGCCCTCGGCAGAGTGAGCCGAGTTAGGTTACAGGGGTTCATTAGGACCGCCGGCTCTTCCTCTCCCCACACTAGGGCTTTAGTCTTTGGACAAATAGTGCTCAAAGGATGGGGGCTTTGCCGTGGCAGGCAGTGGCGCCGACCACTTTCCCCGATGACATCTCCGCCTCGGGCAGTTGGATGATGGGGCGGGGGGTGCTGGTCGCCCTGGAAGCCCGCAGAGCGCCTGCTCAGTCACCAGCGGCCGGGGGCGTCTGCATCGATTCTCCAGCCGTTCCCTGCAGCAGCACCTCGCCTGCTCGTGCCCTGTACTGGGGTTTCTGGCTGAGTGGGTTTTGTATCCCGGGAACGTTAGGCTGGGGGAGGTCCAGAGAATGCGGTGGGTTTGGGGGGCCTTTTCCTCACTGCCACCTAGAGGGACCAGGATCCGCAGCCGTTCTCTTTGGAGGGCCGGTCGCCCGGTCGCCGGGCTCCTGGTGCACATCGAGATGAAGGGACTCGCTCTCTCAGGAACTGGCTCCGTCACGACTCCTGAGAATCCCTCTCTTCTGGGCCAGTGGCTCTAATCGGGGCGATTCTGCCGCCAGGGGCCCGCAGGCACGTGTGAGACGTCTCTGATTGTCACGACTGCAGGAGAGGGTGCTCCTGGCATCGAGTGGGCCGGACTGCACAGCACCCTGCCATGCCCGGGTCGGCCCCCACCACGGAGAGCGTCGGCAGGGCCGAGGTGGGAAAGCCGGGACGGCATTCCAGCCCGTGAGGCCTGTGAAGGCGGGGACAGTGCCCCGAGCGAGACCGGAGCTGGGGGCACTCGCTGGAAAGAGCGCCGAGTGGCGATGGCAGCCGTTCTGAGGGCCTGAGCCCGTGGAGCCCGCGGGGCGGGGAAGGGGCTGCCGGGCCGTCCCTCTTTCCGCCTCTGGCCACTCCTTGGTCCCGTTTCTGCCCCAATGGACAGCCCTCTGGCTTGTCAGCTCTGCCAGTCACTTCCTCCCTGGTGTGGGGCGTGGTGGGGTGTGGGGCGGCCGATGGCATCAAGCCAGGCTTGAGTCCCGCTGGCTCCGTCCTTCCTGGGACACACGTCTGTCCAGCAGGTGTGGCAGGGGAGCTGTGGGGCCCGGCAGGTGGCCCTTCTCAGAGACCAGGTCTGATTTTACAGTGGTACAGGTGGCGCCAGCCCCATTTTAGAGATGAGGAGACTGAGGTCAGAGAGGTGAAGCGGCTTGCCCGAAGCGCCGTGGCCAGTGGGGCTTGCAGCTGGGGTGCACAGCCAGGTCTGTGTTTTAGTGGCAGGAGGACTGGTTCCAAGCTCCCCTCGCCTGAAGCTGGGCCTCGTGCGCTGACCTGTCCTCCAGAGGAAGATGCAGGCGAGGGCAGACGGCCGGACACGGCGCAGGGCTCCCTGCTGGTGGGTGTGGCCCAGGAGAGGTCGCTGGCCGCTGGCGTGACTCACCCAGCAGCCCCTTCTGGAAAAGGTGCTGAGGGAGAGGCAGGGAAGGAGCCTCCCAGATGTGATACGAGTGGAAAACCGGGCGGCTGCCCCTGCCCGGCTGCTTCTCTCCTGTGTGGCACTTCTCGCCCCCACCCTCTGCGGGAATGGCGGGGAGTGGGGCGACAGCCCCCTGCCCACCCCGCATGGCCTTCCCCAGGGGGAGGTCTGAGGCCCCGCCAGGCCTGGACCTGAGCCGGTCTCCGCCTTCCTCGCCCCGTGCCTCTTTCTGTGGGGCGCTGGGGCCTGGGAAAGGCCGTGCCCCGAGACGAGGGTCTCCAGTATGCCCCTGGGCTGCGGGGACTGTGTCACCTGCTGCAATGTCGGCGCTGCACAGCTGTAGGGAAAGCGGGTGGGCTGGACGCACGGGCTCGCTATGGACAGCGGACTCGTCCCCCCTCGGGCGGGGCCATCCCGAGGACACAGTTCAGGGGGACGTGCGTGTGGGTAGAGCCGAGCCTGGCGTTGTCATCCGTGTCGGGGCTCTGACCATGTCCCCTTCGCTGTGACCCCGGGGCCCGCCCAGGCCGTGGCGGAGCAGGCCTCCTGCCCTCCCCCCTGCCCTCCCCCAGTGGCTTCTGGGGCTCGGGGCTCACCAGAGGCAGTGTCTAGGGACAGGATGGTTTCCACGCTGGGGGCCTGCTGCTGGCATCGAGTTGGGGAGGCCGGGGGGCTGCCCCACGCCCCCAGTGCCCAGGACGCCCGCACCCCAGACAACAGCCAGGCCCTGAGGTGAGCCGTGCTGAGGGGGAGGTGGCCTGGTATGAACCGCTCGCGGAGGACGCCGCGGCCAGACCTCAGGATACTGAGTCATGGAAGACCCATCACTGGGATGCTTCCTGCTTTTGCCCTTAGAAGGCCTGACAGAAACGGAAAACCAGAACCGTAGGGACCAGTTTTTCAGGATGAGCAGGGAACCTGCCTGGAAAGACTCGAGGCCTGGAAAGAGCTGCCAGGACCACGTGCTCTGTTCTTGGGGCGTTCTCCAGGGCCTGGTGTGAACTGGGGGGCTTCCCACCCGGGGCCCAGCCCAGCCCAGCCTCTAGAACCTTCCCAGCCCCGGGGCCCGGGGAAGCCTGGTAGGAGGCCCCTGCAGGGAAGTGCCGTAGCCGTCACGGCCTCGTTTGGCTGGTGGGGCGGTGGGGACAGCTGTCCTGCCCACGCTTGGGGTCGGCGTGTGTGTTGGGGGTCCTCAGATGCCAAGGGCCCTGGCCGGGAGCCCCTCGCCGGCTCCGGCTGTCACCTGCAGACCCCCGGGGCCTTGCCGGCCGGGGCCAGCCACAGGCTTCTCGGCTCCGCCATCGGGCCGGACCGCTCTCTGTGGCGGGGGCTCCCCTGGGCTCCACCTCCACATGCCAGAACACCCCACCCCAGTCGAGACCGTCCCCAAACATGGCCCGGTGGCCCCTGGGGGACAGAATAGCCCTGATGCTTCCAGGGAGTGTCTCTGCTGCACAGCTGGTGAACTGGACTGAGCAGTGGGGGTGGCCAGGGGAGGAGGCCTTCTGGGGGCACAGCACAGCCCAGAAGGGTGAGAGGCGAGGGCCTGGGGTGGAGACGCACAGGAGGGCAGCCCCGGGCAGGCGGGCGACCCCGACTCCCTCTGTGAGGTGGCTGGGGCCACCCCCTTTCCCAGAGGCTGGTGGGGGCCGTGGCCAAAGGTGGGTCTCCCCTCCGGGCTGGCTGCGGCGGTGGGTGTTAGTCAGGGCTCCCTAGGGACACGGAGCCAACAGCATGAGGTTTTATAAGAGTCTCTCACGTGGCCGTGGGGAGCACAAGCCCAGGTCCCGCAGGCAGGCTGCAAGCAGGAGCTCCGGTGAAAGTCCAGTGAAGGTCCTTGATGAGTTTCCAGGAGGTGCTGGCTGCCCAAAGACAGCTGGGAAATTCTCCCTCAATGCCGAAACCACTTCCCCTTCTAAGGCATTCGGCTGATTGGATAAAGCGTCACTCGTGCAGTCTCCCTGGCTGATGCAGATGTCATCAGCCATCTCTGCAGTCAGCTCACTGGTGACCGAAGCCCATAAATGTCCCTGTATCACAATTAGCCCAGTGCTTGCTGGACCAAACACCTGGGCACAGTTACCTGGCCGAGGTGGCACATGAGCCTGGCCATCACGGTGGGCGAGGACGCGGGCAGCCCCAGGACGGGTCCTTGGCACGCAGCCTGGGTGCTCAGGACCACTGTCCCCCAACAGCCCCGATTCCTGTCTTCCTAGCGTTTTCTTTTGGCAGTGTTCAAGCACACACCTCCCCTCCCCCTGGAACCTTCTCGCACTCATTTCCCTTTTGAAAAGCGGACACACAGACCACAGGATCCCAGAAGGGCAGGATGGCACGTCAGGAAAGGGCGGCTTCCTCCCCCCTTCCCCAGGGCTGACCCCGTCCCGCAGTCTGGGTCAGTCTGGGTCGTTGCGCCCGGTGCCAGCCCACAGGCGCCACCTGCCCCCTCCTGGCAGGTGGTGAGGTGCGCAGCCTTTCCCAGGAACATTCTTAGAAGGAGGCGTGCTCCCTCGAAGAGGATGTGCGTTTTTGACGCCAAAAGCGGTCTCCAGAGCCCGCCTTGAAGCCGTGCCGGGTTGGCGAGAGTGGCTCCTCCCGGCGCTCGGCTGGCAGGGGCGCCCGTGTCACAAGTGGGTCCCTGCCAGCGTGCCGGGGCAGCGCCACCTCCAGCGTGGGCTGCAGCTCTCCGCCTGCAAGGGCTGTCTCCCGGGAGGGCTTTGTCGCTGCCTTGGCAGTCTGGCCGAGCCCGTGGGGGCAAGCATTTGCTCAGTCGCGCCGCCTCTCCCGGAGACCCCGTGGTCGTGGTGCCTGCCACGCAGACACTGTAGAGTTTCCGCCGCTGAGCGTGCCTGCCGCTGCCCTCGTGGTTTCCACGTCTTTTGTTCTGGTGGCAGAGGCCGGAGCTGGGGGGGGAGAGGAGGTGGGCAGGGGCTGGCGCCGAGGTGGGGGTGCACAGGCAGAGGACTTCCTCGAATCCGCCAGGTCCCCAAAAGGCGGTTGTGAGCTGGCAGCGCGCCCGGCCTCGGCCCCGAGCGCGCCCGGGCGCTGTGGTGTGGGTGTGAGTTTTGTGGCCACTTTTACTGCCTGCCTCCCGAGCTTGTGGTCGTCGGCTGCACATCCTTCCCAGGGGGCCTGGCCGTGGCCGCGGAGGGGGTGTCCTCGGAGGATCCCGGGTGGTCAGCCCGGGTGGAGAGCGGCTGCCCGGGCCCCGCCCTCCGTCTGCACGTCTGTCCACCTTGCCTCCCTCGAGCTGCTGGCTGGCGAGGGCCACTTTCCAGAACGTGCTTCCGTAGCCCTCGCCACGACCCGCAGGATGCTCTGCCTCTCTGCTCGTTTCTCGTCTGCCGTGACACTGGGGGGCCGTGTCTCTTGTTGCCACTCGACCCCCGGTGAAAACGCGCGCGTCGGCTGAATGAGTGGGTGCGGGGGCAGGGGAAGGCGGTCAGCCGGCCTGCGGTGCGCCGTCGGGACCTGCCCAGGGGAGCTCTGAGGCCCGCGTGGAACGCAAGGAGGCCTCTCGGCAGTGGCCCGTAGCGGAGGGAGGCTGCGACGTGGCGCCTCCAGCCGCTGGGCGCTTGGTGGCGTGGAGCAGCGCACGCCTCTCCTACAGTCCTGGGGTCCTAAGGCCAAGGTCAGCCTCCCGAGGCCAAAGCCAAGGTGTCCACAGGGCTCCTGCCTTCTGGAGGCTCCTGATGTTCCCCTTGGCCAAGGCTGCCGCACCGGGGGCGTGGCCCCCCCCACCTCGCTCCGACCCCTGCCTCTGCCGTCCGTCTCCTCTGACTGCCCCTCCTGCCCCTCTCTGAGAAGGACCTGGGTGTAGGGCTGGGGAAGGGCCGAGGGATTGAGAGGTGACCGCTGAGGGGATGTTTTCTTTTTGGGGTAAGGAAATTGTTCTGAAGTATTTTTGTGGTGGTGAAAGCACAGCACTGTGACTACAGTAAAAGCCATCAATTGTCCACTTCGGATAGACTGTGTAGTGTGTGAATATGTCTCAGTAAAACTGCTTTTAAAAAGAAAAGCACTGTTGGTGGGAATGCAGGATGGCACAGCCACTGTGGAGGACTGTCTGGCACTTCCTAAAGAAGTTGCATATAGACTTGCCACGTGACCCTGCAATACCACTACTGGGTATATACCCAGAAGAACTGAGAGCAGTGACACGAACAGACATCTGCACACCGATGTTCACAGCCACATTATTCACCATTGCCTAAAGCTGGAAACAACCCAGGTGTCCATCAACAGACGAATGGATAAACAAACTGTGGTCTATTCACACGATGGAATATTATGCAGCCGTAAGAAGAAATGAAGTCATAAAGCATATGGCAACATGGATGAACCTGGAGGACATTACGTTGAGTGAAGCAAGCCAGACACAAAAGGACAAATACTGTATGAATGTGTTACTATGAACCAAATATATTGTGTAACATATTGTATGATTAAAAAAAATTTTATATGTGTCCAGTACATTTAATTGAGAAATGTATGTATTTATTCATCTGTGTTTACATTTCATTTTTAGTTGTTTATATTTTCAATTATTAAATGTACAAATAAAGTAAAAAAAAAAAGAGAGGACCTGGGTGACGTGGGGCCCCCAGGTAAGCCAGGGTCCCTGTGGCAGTTTGGCATTGTTTATGAATTCCAAAGTTACTGGATTATGTTTGGAAACTGGTCTGTCAGTGACATCACATTTAATTGATTAAATTACAATGAGGACTTTGATTGGGGCACGTCGGTCGGGCACTGAGGGCAGGAACTCAAAGAGAAAAGACGTGGCAGAGGACAGAGTTGGGAGTTTTGAGCTGGAGCCCGGGAAGTGAACACGCTGGAGAAGAACACAGGGGAATAGAGACGCCTTAGACTCGGCCGAAGCCCCGGGCAGAGAGACGGCGCCTTCGCCGGCCTTGTGGAGCCAGCAGAGGCGCTGAGCCCGGAGAGAAACGAGCCCGGGAAGAGGAGCCAGGAAGCCTGAGCCCTGGCGGACACCGGCAGCCGCCTCGCCCCGCTCGTGGCAGCAGCCCCTGGTCTGCTGGGGAAGTAGCTCATGCTTTATGGCCTGGCGGCTGTGAGCGTTTGCCCCAGGTAAATCCCCTTCATAAAGCCTCCAGACTCCGGGTGCTTCCCCCCAGCACCCCTTTGGCTGACTACACAGGCCCTATCCAGGAGTCCCTGGTGCAGGGCCTTCGGCTGTGCCGGGTCCCGGGATGAGGCACCTGTGACACTGGAAAGCCTGGGGCCTCCCTGGCCCTCGGGGTGCCGTGAGCCGGGCGTGCGGGGCGTCCACAGACCCGGTGCCCGAGCAGTGGCTGGGGCGAATCGCCGGCGTGTCCCCGCCCGTGGCCGCTGGGGCCCTTGCGGGCGCCACTGCAGACCTCTCAGGAGTGTCTGCCGCAGGCGGGCAGCTCGGGGTGCTTCTGCTTGGGGAGCGGCGTCTGCTCTGCGGCTCCGTCCTCGTTTGTGGTTCCTTCCGTGGGGCCGGGTAGGGTCCACTCGCCTGAGGGCCGCCCACAGAGGGTGGGGGCGCGTCCAGCCTCTGCCCTTGGAGCCGCACAGCACCCGCCGCGGCCCCACGGCTCCGCAGCCCCCCAGCCCCCCAGCCCCCCAGCCCTGTGCCGGCGGCCGTGGACCTGAGGCCGCCCCCAGGCGCCGTGGAGAGGGACAGGGCAGCGCGTGGGCGCGGGGTCGCCCGGCCCGGGGGACACGGCGTCCCCACCTGGAGCAGCTGTGAGGCGGGAGGTGGCGACTGTCGCCCCCGGGTGGGCACAGCTGCCTGCCGCCTCCCGCTGGGTTGGGGTGCTCCTCCCGCTCCCCTGGGGCCCAGCCGGCGGGGTGGCTGTGGGGCGTTTGAAGGCAGGAGGTTCCGCTGTCTCGGTGAGGGACGGTGACCCCCAGATGCCGGAAAAACGGGCCAGGGCGAAGGGCTGAGGGCGCCAGCGGCAGCGGCTCCGCCCGGGGAGCGCTCCCCCGGGTCCTGTGCTGTGGGGGAGCAGCAGCCGGCCTTGGTCCCGGCGCGGCCCGGGGCCACTTCCTCCCGCCCCCGAGCCCTGTGCTCCGCGGCGAGGCTGGGGAAGGGGAATCTGGGTGGAGGTTCCGGGCGCCGGCTGGGCCTGCAGGGGAGGTGTCTCGGGGCGGAGGGCGCAGGTGCGGGGTGCAGGTACCCAGCTCGTGAGTCGCGGGGAGGGCACTGCAGTGCGTGGCGCGGCCCCCGCGGTGAGCCGTGGCCGCCGTGGTACTTCCGCGGCGCCGGAAACCACGCCAAGTCCACTGCGCGGCAGCCCGGGGTGTTGCCGAACGGCGAGGGTGGCGGCATTTTGCAGGGAGCAGCCCCCGCCTTGGCTGCTGCTTGCCTAGCTGCGCAGTCTCCACGCCTCCTGGTTTGGGGCCCGGGGTGCCGCGGGGGACGTGGCCGGTACCGGCAGAGCCCCCAAGCATCTCAGGGTTCCGTTGTGCTTCGCAATGGACAGTCGCTGGCCTGTCCCATCCCTGGCAGACTCGGGCCAGTGCTGGCTCCACCCGGCGCTGCGCCTGGGAGTCGGAAGCGCTTCTCTTTGCGTCAGCCTGCACCGCTGGACTCTCTCAGCCTGTGGCGTGACCGCGGCCCCAGCCACAGGGGCCCCCGGGTGGCAGAGCAGGGGCAGGCGCGGCCCTGGCGGCTTCCCCCTCGGGCTGCCCTGAGGCGGGGCGGGGGCCTCGGGGTCTGTAAAGAGCCAGGTGGTCACTGTTCCCAGCTGTGCCGCCGAGCCGCCCTCCTGCCGCCCACCTCCAGGCCGCCTCCCAGAGCTTTGCCGCCTGGGCGGAGCCCGCGGCCCTCGCCCACGAGCACGAGGGTGCTGACCTGCTGGGGCCCAGAGGTCCCGAGTCAGCCTCGGCCGCCTTGTGCCGGACCCACCGCCTGACGCGATGCGGGCGCCCAGCAGGCCGCCGAGGCCGGGTTTTGACCCCCACCGCCCCCTGCAGGCCGGGGACCCTGGCTCCCAGTTGTGGAGCACGGAGGGCATCGAGGCTGCCTCAGGGAGGCCCCTGTGTGCACCCTCCTCGTCCCCCCCACACCCCTCGTGTCCTGCTCCCTCCACCCTTGTGTCCTGCTCCCCCCACGCCCCCAGTGTCCTGGTCTCCCCCCACACACACCATGACTGCCTTGGGGTCCTCCCCCCGTGACCTGTGGCTGTTTCTAGGGTAGAGGCCCCACCCGGGGCAGGTTAGGCCCTGAAGGGCCTCGGTCGTGGCCATGACCTTGTGGGGAGCAGTGTGGTGAGATTCGTGGGTGGGAGGACTCGAGGCTCCTGGCAGCAGCGTGGAGGGGGCGGGGCCTGGAGGCCTGGCAAGTAGGGGGACATCTGTCTGACCCAGTGAGGGTGAGGACGACCTGATGGAAGCCCCCACGGGAACCAGCGCAGGCCCTGGGTGTGGGGTGCCCTCCTCCCCTCCCCCACGGGGCCCCCTGCCACGCTGACCTCGTGCCCTTCCTGCCACAGGTTGACCTGCCCCGCCCTGCCACGCCATGGACCAGGACTATGAGCGGCGCCTGCTCCGGCAGATCGTCATCCAGAATGAGAACACGATGCCCTGTGTGAGTGCCCCCTGCCTGCCCATTGGTCCCTGTGCTGTCTCTGCTGGACGGGGCCTGGGGGGAGGCGCCAGGTGGGTCCAGCCGGCCTGTCACTCCCCTTGGGCCTGAGGCCTGCACTCGGCCTCTGCGTCACAGTTTCAAAGGGTGCTGCCCCCGTGGATGGGGTGGCAAGGCGAGGGGCACCTTGGAGGCACGGGCTGGGGAGAGGAAAGGAGGTGAACCTGGGGCCAGCTGTCGTCTGCAAAGCACGGCGGAGCCGAGGGGTGTGGGGTGCACTGGACGGACCCGATGGCGGCTCGAGGTCGCGGCCATCCTGAACGCTGAGTGCTGGCAGTGACAGATGCCTGCCCCTCGACTCGTGACCCAGGGCTCTGCGGTGGAATCCAGTCAGTGAACAAATGGGGTTTGGATGAGGAGTGGGACGGCGGCCTGGCGGCCTAGTCTCACCCCCTCGGCGATGAGCGGCCGAGTGGGGAAGCCCGCTGGCCCCCCAGCACCTCCGTGAGCGGACGGGAGGGGCGCGGTGGAGCCGCACCTGTCAGGAGGCAGGGAGAGCGCGGCGTCACCGCCCTGCCCTTCCTGCTGCACGCGCGTGGCCTGGTCTCACCTGGGAGCCGTCGCGGACCTGCAGCGAGCGGAGGTGCTGGGACCTTCTAACCCATCGGGGTCCTGAAAGTCAAGGAATGACAGGGCAGCTCCAGGTCAGAGGGCTCCGAGGAGACGTGACGACTGCATGGAACGAGATTCTGAGATGGGCCCTCCCCGGAGCGAGGAGCATCCTGGAACCAGCGGACGGGCCTGGGCGGCCGGCGGGAGCGACAGGGCCATCGCCCCTTCCTGGCTGGACGGCTGGCCCGTGGCACGTGGGAGCGCGTGCTGTGGCTGGGGGAGCGCGCTCTGCTTAGAAGCTTAGAAGAGCCCCAGTGCTGCTTCCTTCCGCCGTCCCGCATCCAGGTTCATCCAACGCCAGCCGCCTGTGCGCGTCACCTGCAGTCACCCCAGAGGTCACCGGTGGGACGTGAGCGCCACGTCTAGCTGCGGCCCCCAGGCTCGGTCCCCTGGGTCTAAGTCCAAAAAAGGCTGGTGAGGGCGTCGCGAGGCACCTGCTCAGGGTTCCAGGGAGACTGACCATTCAGAAGAGACGGCCCAGCGGCGCCCTCCAGGAGCCACCCAGGGACACGGGGAGGCAGGGACGCACGGAGCTCAGCGGAAGCGGCACTTTCCACGAGCTCGTCGACCTTGCCCAACGGCCGCGGCGCCGATTGGCCAGAGGACTCTCGGGAACCCGGAAGAGACTCTGGGGACCGCCCGAACCGTGGGTGCAGTGTGGAGGACCGCCAGCCTCGAGACGCCCTAGAGCACGGTGCAGGGCGGCGCCCGCCGCTTGCAGACCACCGAGGCCACGTTTCAGCACTCAGCAGCCGCAGCCAAAAAGCCACCACCAGTTCCCTTTGCAGCAAAGCCAGAGTGGGGTGCGCTTCACCCCTCGGGGACAGCTGTGCTTAGAAGAGGGGGCGGGAATAACCCGTGCTGGCGAGGACCTGGAGGCGGGGAAACTGGAGCCCACGGGCGCCGCTGGTGGGGGCGTCAGCGGGGGCGAGCGCTGCGGGGAACAGGCGGCGCTTCCTCAGGCGCTCAGTGGAGCCCGGCAGGAAGGGCGCGCCACAGGAGTCCACGTCCACGGAACGCTTGAGCGCCGCGAGCAGGCTCCCAGAGGCAGGAAGCAGAAGGCGGGGAGCGTTCTTGGCTGCCGCTTGTTTATCGTTACTATTGAAATGGCGAAGACGCTCTAACGCCGTGATAGACGTCCAGCTGCGTGGTCACACCGCGTGCCACTGATTGCACACTGTGGGCGAATTGTCTCCTTTATTAATACGTATCAGTAAATTAGATTTATTTTTTAAAAGCCGAGGTTTATTGGGGGTGGAAGGGAGGGAGAAGGGGGTAGTTTCTGTTTGGAGTGATAAAAGAGCTTTGGAAATCGAGGGCGGTGATGGCAGCACGACGTCGCGAATGTGGCTCCCGCCACCAGCCCCTTGAAAACGGTCTGCGCGGCCAGTGCCGTGCTTGCACGTCGCTCCTCCAGCCGCCCCAGCCCCCGGCGGCCTCCCCGGGCCAGCCCCGGCCGTCCTCCTACCGCCGTCCTCAGAGGCCGCATTCCGGGCACGGGAGCCTCCGGCTGCAGCGTGCGACCTCTGCTCCTCGGGTTCTCCAGACCGGCCCTCCGTGCAGCGGCGCCAGGGCCCGGGCGCGAGGCAGGGCTAGTGGGACCGTGCTGAGGGCCGAGGGGAAGGGGCCGTCGCAGCTGGCACCGACCCACGCCCTGCCCCCCAGGTCGCGGAGATGCGGCGCACGCTGACGCCCGCCAGCTCCCCCGTGTCCTCCCCCAGCAAGCACGGGGACCGCTTCATCCCCTCGCGGGCCGGAGCCAACTGGAGCGTCAACTTCCACAGGATCAATGTGAGTGGCTGCCTGGGGGGCGGGCAGGGACCCCACCGACCTGGGGCTGAGGCGGAGTGGGCGGCGTCCAGCACGCGGCCACCTTACTGAGCCTCGTCGGCCCGGGGTGCGAGGAGCCGACGTCAGAGCCCCCAGGACGTGCGGGCGCTCCATCCCCTCCCCCCCACAGGAAAACGAGAAATCCCCCAGCCAGAACCGCAAAGCCAAGGACGCCACCTCGGACAACGGCAAAGGTGAGCGGGCCGCCCTGCCCGCTGCCTGCGGCCCCCGCGCCCCGGCCTGCGGCCCCATGCCCCGGCCTCTGGCCCCTGTGCCCTGGCCTGCGGCCCCCGCGCCCCAGCCTGTACCCCTGCACACCGGCCTGCACCCCAGCGCCCCGGCCTCTGGCCCCTGCACCCCGGCCTCTGGCCCCTGCGCCCCAGCCTGCGCCCCAGCCTGCACCCCAGCGCCCCGGCCTGCGGCCCCTGCACCTCAGGGCCTGACCCGGGCCTCACCGGCGTTTGGTGCCTGCAGACGGCCTGGCCTACTCGGCGCTGCTGAAGAACGAGCTGCTGGGAGCCGGCATCGAGAAGGTGCAGGACCCGCAGACGGAGGACCGGAGGCTGCAGCCCTCCACACCCGAGAAGAAGAGCCTCTTCACGGTGAGCCCCGCACCCCACCTGCCTTCTGGGCTCTCCCCGTGACCTGCTGCCCCAGCGTCTGCTCCAGGCCCCAGGCTGGGTCTCAGGGTGCCCCCAGCAGCCCCCCAGGATACTTGTGTCCCGTGTTCCAAGTCAACAGGAAGGCGCCTGCCGGGGTGGCAGGGCTGGGCTGGGGTGCTCCCGTGGGCTTGCTGGGAGGGGGACGAGCCTGGGCGCCCGGCGGGGAGGTGGGTTCTGCTGGGCGAGGGCGCGGGGAAGCCCCTGGGCAGGGCTGGGAAGAGCCCGGCTCAGAGTGCCAAGACCAAGCTGGAGGGGCCGGGGGCGCCCCGGGGGCAGCGCCGCAGAGCGCACCACGCTGCCGGTAAAGCACCTCCCGTGGGGCCCGGCCGGAGCGCCGCTCACCGCAGCCTGTCCCCTCCCAGTACTCCCTCAGCACCAAGCGCTCGAGCCCCGACGACGGCAACGAGGTGTCCCCGTACTCCTTGTCCCCGGTCAGCAACAAGAGGTGAGGCCCGAGGCTGGGGGGACGGGCGGGCCGAGCCCTGCACAGCCGGACAGCGGCTGGGGGGGCGGCCCTGAGGGGAGGCTGAGTCCCGCGCCGTGGTGGTCACTGCGTGAGGTACCGGGCACCCTCCCTCGGGGGCTTGCTGTGCACCCAGAGGGAGGTGGGGTGCAGCGGGCAGGCCCGGAGCCCCGTTGCCGGCGTCTGGGGAGTCTGGGAGGGCTCCCTGGAGGAGGGGCCGGGCAGAGGAGACCAGAGCTCGGGGCAGCTGGGTGCCACGGGCCCGGGGGTGGGGGCAGCACGTGCAGGGAGACCACGAGGCGCAGCCGGCCCCACCCTGCCCCGGGGCCCCCAAGGATGGTCACGGGGCAGTGCGCTCAGGAGATTTTTGTGCAGCTTTGGGTCCCGCGGGCTCGGGCTGACGGGTTCCGACCGCCCCCACCCCGGCTCTCTCCGCAGTCAGAAGTTGCTGAGGTCTCCCCGGAAACCCACACGCAAAATCTCCAAAATCCCCTTCAAGGTCCTGGACGCCCCCGAGCTCCAGGACGACTTCTACCTGAACCTGGTGGACTGGTCGTCCCTCAACGTGCTCAGCGTGGGGCTGGGCACCTGCGTGTACCTGTGGAGCGCCTGCACCAGCCAGGTGGGCGCTGCCGGCGGCCCGGGCCGTGTGGGTCCCTCCTCCGCCGGCAGCCTGCCCGCGCCGGACCCCCACAGGCCCGGGTGTGCGAGCGAGCGAGCCGAGGGGGCGGCCTGGGGCCCGCGAGCGCGTAGGGACACTGTGCTCTCTCCCTCAGGTGACCCGGCTCTGTGACCTGTCCGTCGAGGGGGACTCCGTGACCTCCGTGGGCTGGTCTGAGCGGGTCAGTGCCCAGGGCCCCTGCCATGGGGTGGGGTCAGCCCGGGGGGGCCGGGGGGCCTTTCCGGGGCCCTCGGCGGGGTCGGGAGTGTCACGGGCCGCAGGGGAGGCGTCCAGGCCTCGGCCGGCAGGAGCAGCGAGTAAAGGGTCTCCCGAGCTCTGCCTGGGCGGTCACGGGCAGCAGCCAGGGGGGACGGCCGTGTGCCCCGGCCCCGGCCTTGCCGCTCCCGGGAGAGACGGGCCCGCCCCCAGAGACCTTCCCGCTGCTTCCGGGTGGAGGGGACCCGGCGCGCTGGCACCCCCTCGGCCGAGCTGGGCCCGGCAGCACCCGCCCCCCGAGCGTGTCACGGTCGTGTGCCCTGAGGCAGCGTAGGGGCCCCAGAGGGGGCGAGGACGCCTTGGGGCCCGGCACGGGGCCCCACCCTGGCTGCCGTTGCTGGCTGCTCAGCCGGTGCGAGCAGAGCCCGCGGTCACCCCGCTCCTTGCGTCATTACAAGGGGCGTCCGTGCTCGCCGACAAATGGGAAGGCGCAGGGGCGCCGCGGGCGGGAGCTACGCGGGCCGTGCTGGTTTGCTGTTTCCTCCCAGACCCTGGGTTGGATTAACCCACCCTGACGGGCGTCGCAGGCTGCATGTTCGGGTCTCCTGGCCTCCCTGCCTCTTGGGGCGTCCCTCGGTGGACGCTCGCGGGGGGACGTGGCAGGGGAGGGAGGCGCCGCGTCCTGGTCAGCGCCGGGAGGCAGGGGGGCGTTGGGAGCGGCGGGCCCGGGGGCAGATCGCACACGGTGCCACCCGGGGGCCGCGTCCTGGCTCGTCCAGGGTGGGGGGCTGCGCCCAGGTGAGGAGGACCCAGGCCCACGGCCCCGAGGCTGCCGCCAGCACGTGGCCTTCCCGCTCTGAGCCGTCACCGTCCCTCGGGCTCGGCGCACACGTTCCCTGCGTCCTCACAAACCCGCACGCGGTGTCGGCGGGAGCGGCTCCGGCACCCAGGAAGCTCCCGGAGGGCCCCGGCGGTCCCTGAGGGCGCGGCGCGGGCCGGGAGGCACCGCCGGGCGCTGACGCCCTCCCTCCCCGCTGCCCGTCCTAGGGGAACCTGGTGGCGGTCGGCACCCACAAAGGCTTCGTGCAGATCTGGGACGCGGCCGCGGGCAAGAAGCTGTCCACGCTGGAGGGCCACACGGCGCGCGTCGGTGAGGGGCTGCGGGGCGCCGGGGCGGGGCTGGCGCTCCCCGGGCCGCGCCCGCCTCACCGCCTCCCGCCGCCCGCAGGTGCGCTGGCCTGGAACGCCGAGCAGCTGTCGTCGGGCAGCCGGGACCGCACGATCCTGCAGCGCGACATCCGCAGCCCCCCCCTGCAGTCGGAGCGGCGGCTGCAGGGCCACCGGCAGGAGGTCTGCGGGCTCAAGTGGTCCACGGACCACCAGCTGCTGGCCTCGGGGGGCAACGACAACAAGGTACCGGCCCCTCCCGCCGCCGGGGACGGGGGGCCCGCGGGGCCCGCGCGCTCACGGCCGCCCCCCGCAGCTGCTGGTCTGGAACCACTCGAGCGTGAGCCCCGTGCAGCAGTACACAGAGCACCTGGCGGCCGTGAAGGCCATCGCCTGGTCCCCGCACCAGCACGGGCTGCTGGCGTCCGGCGGGGGCACGGCCGACCGCTGCATCCGCTTCTGGAACACGCTCACAGGGCAGCCGCTGCAGTGCATCGACACCGGCTCCCAGGTGTGCAACCTGGCCTGGTCCAAGCACGCCAATGAGCTGGTGAGCGCCGGGCGGGCGGGCAGGCGGGACCCCGAGCTGGGCAGCCCCTCCCAGGGTGTGTGCCGCACCCCAAGGGCAGACCCTGGGCCCGGCGGCCCGGCCCAGCCCCCCACCCCTGGCAGCCCCCGGGGACCCCCACCCCGCAGCTGCACCCCCGCCGCACAGGCCCAGATCCGTGCCCGGGCGCCCCCTGCCCCCCGGGCGCTCCCGCCCCCCGTGTGGGCCCTCGGGGGTCCCCAGGGCCCGGCCGCAGCCCGCGGGTCTGAGCAGCGCCCCCGCCCCAGGTGAGCACGCACGGCTACTCGCAGAACCAGATCCTGGTCTGGAAATACCCGTCCCTGACCCAGGTGGCCAAGCTGACGGGGCACTCGTACCGCGTCCTCTACCTGGTGAGCCCCCGGGCCGGGCCGGGGCAGGGTGGGCGGCCTGGGGAGGGAGCCCCCGGGAGTGCGGCTGCCGCGAGGGCTCAGGGCCCAGCCTGGCTGCCCGCCCGGGCCACGGCATCGACCGGCAGAAAGTGCCCCCGGGGTGTCGTTCACAAACGCTGAAGAGCAGGTAAAGCCGGAGACGTCTGAGGAGGAACCGGGACCCTCGGGCTCAGACCGCCCCATCTCAAAGCGCCTTGGCCCGGCTGGGGAGGAGAGGGCCTGTCCCCTCACCTGCGCCCCCTCTCCCAGGCCTCCGTCCCGGGTCCCCTGGCTGAGAGCGCACGGCGGGCAGCCGGGGCAGCGGGCACAGGGGCTCCTCTCTCGCTCAGGCCATGTCCCCCGACGGCGAGGCCATCGTGACGGGCGCCGGAGACGAGACCCTGAGGTTCTGGAACGTCTTCAGCAAAACCCGTTCGACAAAGGTAAAGTGGGTCGGTATCAGCGCCAGGCGCCCCCCGCCCCAGCCCCCGCCGCCCTGCCCGCAGCCGCCCCCTGGGGCGCTCGGGGCCGGGGCTCAGCGCAGCCCCCGTCTGCTTGCAGGAGTCCGTGTCGGTGCTGAACCTCTTCACCAGGATCCGGTAGAGCCGGCGGCAGCCAGCACCCCGCCCTGCGCCCGCGAGCTCGCACCCCGCCCTGCGCCCGCGAGCCGGCCGCCCGGGGCAGCTGGGCCTGCAGAAACCCATTAAATGCCTGATTGCCAACGCCGTCCACCAGTGTTTGGGGCAGGGACGTGGTTGGGGCCCCCAGGACCACAGCCTCAGCCTGGACTGTTGCGGCAGACGACAGGTGGACAGACGGACGGCCTTGCCGCGAAGACCCTCGGGCCGCCTGGGAGGGGTGTGGGAGCAGGTGCCCGGGCGGGGGCCGTGCGAGGGCCCCGGGTGCTCGCCCGGAAGCCCCCGCCGGCAGTGCAGGAAGGGGCCCGGGGCCGTCGAGGCCTCGCCTCGGAGCTGGACTCTGCCGTCAGCGTGGGGTGCCTGCGCCAGAGTCGCCTCAAGACTGACTCGCCACCACGCCCGCGCCGTCCTCCCAGGGGAAGCGAGCGGACACGGGTGGACCCGACCTGGCGCTGCCCTGCCCTTCCGCCCCGACGGCGCCCGCCCCCCCCGGCTGCTCTTGGCGCCGGCTGTCCCTTCCAGAAGCTTCCTGGCCACCCCTGGCCACCCCTTGACACTGTGGCTGCCGCCTCGGGCTGGGACGCGCAGGTGGAGAGGCCCGGGGGCGCCCCGTGGACCCCGCTGCCCCTGGAGGCGGCCGCTCCCGCGGGGCCTGCACACAGGCGTGCGCCTGGCCAGGCAGCTCTGGGTTTTGTTCCATTTCCTTGAAAATAAAACAGGCCCTGCCTTGACCCCCCCGCCACCCCCACGCAATCGCCGAAGGGCCCCGGGGCTCCCCGTCTGGGTGGGTGCAGCCTGCGGACCCCCTTCCTCAGGGAGCCTGGGCCCCGGGCCGCAGAGCTGGGCTGCCGTGGCCGGGCCGTTAGATAGCTGTGAGCTCGCCCGCCTGTGCCCGCCTGGTGCCCGCCTGCTCCTGGCCGGGGTGGGGGCCAGTCAGGGGGTGGGGACTGGCTGGGGGGGGTGTGGGGCGGCCGTGGAGTCCACTGCCCCGAACTCTCGCCGAAGTCCTGCAGCCCCCGTGGGCATCCACAGGGCCAGGGGCGGCCTGGGTGGCATCGTCTGTGGGGGGCTGGGCTGGGCGGCCCCCGTGCCGGGTCTGGCCCTGGGGAGGTGGGTTCCCAGGGGGCTGAAGGGTTGTTCCCAGGCAGGTGCTGGGGTGGGGGCCCCGGGGACGGCCCCGGGGCGGGGCATCGGGGCAGTGGTGGCCATGGCAGGCCAGGCCAGGCCAGGCCTGGGCTCAGGGCTCAGGGCTCAGGAGGGCAAGAGGCCTGGGGGGGTGAGTCTTCTGGGTAAATGGGCCCCCGGTCGGGGGGGGACCTGGGGACAGCCACTGCCCTGCAGCCTCAGGGGCTGGGGGGAGGGCCAGGGGGGCCGTTGCCAGGACACCCTGTGCTGCTGGCCTTTGTCCTGTCAACAATGGCCTCAGGCCCTCCTGGCTGGAGCCGCAGGCCCCAGGCAGACATGCAGGTGCTGAGGCTGGAGACGGCCCGGCTCTGTGTCCCCCGGGGGACCCTCGAAACCGACTTCCCGGCCCCTCTGCACAGGTGAGCCCCGCCCAGGCCCTCTGTGGTTCTGGCTCCTTGCAGACCACTGCCCGGGGTGCTCAGCCCTCCTCGCTCCCCACCCTCCCCACCTCAGCAGCCCCACCGGCAGGGGCGTGCAAGGTGAGGGGCGCACACCTGCCGGAGCCCACCCAGCTCAGGCGTGGACTGAGCACCAGTGAGTGGTGCCTAAGCTAATGGACACCACGCAGCTCCCGCAGGCGGCTCCCCAGGGAAGCCAAAGCGCAGCAGGCGTCCACCTGTGGGGGGGGGGGGCGCACACCCACACGCGCACACGCACCCACACGCACACACGCGCACACGCACAGGCTCCTGGACTGAGGCTGGAGGCCGGGGGCGCTGGGCTAAGCAGGCGCGCTTTCCCGCGTGTGGGGTTCCACCGGGTTTAATGGCACTTTCATAAAGCACGGGCGCTCGCTGGTGGGGGCTCAAGGACACTGGCCTCGAGGGGTCCACGCAGCCTGGACGCCAGGCCAGCGCAGGGCTCGGGGCGACGGCCGCTGGGTGCCGGCTTCCCAGCTCCCCGGGTGCGGGACAAGCCTGGAGTGACGGCTCCCGCCAGGCACGAGGACGCAGGACACGCAAGCCGGCTGCTGGGCGCCTGGCGCCGACCAGTGTCACTCGGAAGCCGTTTCCTTGGGGCCCTCCCAAAAGCGAAGCCGCTGGGTCCCAGCCACCTGCGTGTCGTGGAGGGGTGGGGCCAGCAGGTGGAGGGGCGGGGCCAGCAGGTGCGGCTCCGCTTGGCCAGGTGACTTCCCTGCAGCACCGGAGCCTGGGGTCGCGTCACGGATTTTTGCTGCTTTAGTAGATCCCCACATGCGTCTGCGTGGCCTTCTCTGCGTGGCCTTCGTCCCGTCTGTGTCCCTCGGTTGGCGACCCCCGCCCGGGGCTGTCCCCCCAGGCACCTCGGGGAGGCTTCAGCCCAGGGCAGGGTCTGCCCGGGGGGCCCTCCTGGAAGCGGGAGGGTGGCCGCCTCGCCCCCAGCCAGCCCCTGGCGACTGGGTGGCGACGACTAGAGCCGCGGACCCTGGGCCAGGCGCTCAGCCCCAAGCCCTGCCCCCGCGGGGCCCACTTCCCCCTGCTGCACCCCCGGGCCTGGGGCTGGGCAGGGGGCTTCCTGGAGGCGGCGGCCTGCAGGGCTTCCAGGAAGTCGATGCTGGCTGAGAACTTAGGGCCCCAGGAGTGGCCAGAGCTCGCTGGTGTCTCCTAAGGGAGGGCCCCAAAAAAGCTTCGGGGTGGAAGGTCCAGCGGGGCGCTGGGGGCGAGGCGGGGGCAGCCGGCGGGGGAGAGGGCGGCCGAGCGGGGAAGGAGGGGGCCAGGCGGTGGCACCCCCCTCCTGCCATGGCCACGGTGACGCGAGCCGCCCAGGGATTGGCCAGGGGGCCGGGGCCGGCCATGGGCTCAGCTCTGCCGCCCTGGCCCCCAGCGATGACTACCTGTCCCTGGAGGGGCCCCGCTGGGCGCCGGCCATCAAGCAGGCGACGCGCTGGAAGTCCACGCCCATGGGCCGCGACGCGGCCGGCCAGCCGTGGTACACGGGCCTGACCAACGTGGACGCCCGCGACGCCTGGTACACGCTCCCCCGGGCCCTGGACCGGCTCCGGCGCGAGGCCTACGTCCACTGGCTCGGCTGCCACAGCCACCGCGAGCGCGGCATGGCCCCCGGTGAGCCCCGGCCCCCCACGCGGGCCGTCCCACCCTGGGGGCCGCCCCACCCTGGGGGCCGCGAGGGACCGAGCCGGCTCACCCCACCCCTCCCGCAGCCTACACCCAGCGCCTGCGGGAGACGGCATGGTACGACCCCGTCGTGCCCGCGCAGACCCTGAGCCCCAACACCCGGTGGGGGACCACCCTGTGGCAAGACAGACACGTGCGCGGAAAGGAGTTCGGTGAGCACGGGGGTCCGGGGGCCCCCAGGGGCGGGGGCAGGGAGGGCTCGGCCCCAGAGGGCCCCCCACAAACCATCCCGGGGGACGGAGCCCCTCACCAGCCGGGGACCAGGACCCTGGGTGCCCGCGGTGACCCCGAGCCCCGGCCCTGCAGTTCTCAACAGGAACAGATTTGGGGTGCAGCCGCCCTCGCCGGCCTCCGACTACGTGCCCGCACTGTCGGCTCCCCAGCACCCGCTCTACACGACCCAGGACTTGCGGCAGTGGCCGCTGGAGCGCTACTGCCCCTCGACCGCCCAGCGGCCACCGCCCGTCTACACGCCCCAGCGCTGACGGGGAGGGGCTCCCCAACATCCTCACGCCACCTTCCCGCTCGCAGTCCGCCTCTCTGTCCCCCTGCGCGTCCGTCAGTTCCGGGGGACGGGTGCAGCGCCTGGACGTCCGGCGTCCAGTTTAGGGGAGCTAGTGAGCGGCACCCAGGCACGGGCAGGGGAGGACGGGGGCCGGCTCCCCCACCCGCCTGCACCCCAGGTCTACAGGGGCCGCGGCCACAGCCATCGCCCGCAGGCAGCTGCTTATTCCCTCGTCACGACCCACCCGCTGGCAGCCGGCGGCCGCCTCGGGCCACCACCCCGTGCCGGGGTCTCCTGGCAGGGTCCCCACGACGCCGGCCCCCAGGAGGGCCCAGGCAGGATGCAGGGAGACCCCAGCCAGGCTGGAAGTGAGGGGCGGACACCTGCCCCCGTGACCTGGGGAGAGGTGACCCCAAGTCCAGAGAGCGGGGAGCGGGTCTGAGTGGGGACCGGGGCTCCCCCAGGCCCCCGAAGTGGCGCTGCCCAGGGCCCTCGTCATCTCCGCGGCCCGGCAAGCGCGGGGAACCCGAGCGCGGCGCCTGTGACAGGTGGCGGCAGCTCCTCCCACGGGCCCCTGGGCTGGACACAGAGGTGCCGCGCGGACGCGCCGGGCATCAGGCTTGGTCCCTGTTCCCTGCGAGAGGAGGGCGAGCGGGCGTCAGCGAGCCGAGGGGCCGGGCTCGGGCCCCCTCCCGGGGACCCCCCCCCGGGGGGCGCCACTCACAGCTGCGCAGGCGGATGGGCCAGATGAGGAGGCTGCTGAGGGCCAGGGCGGCCGCCACTCCCACGCCACCCGTCACCGCCACCATCACCCAGCGGTAGAAGCCCACGCAGGCGCCGCAGCAGAGGTCCGAGCTGCGGGGGAGGCGGGGGGCAGGCTGCTGAGGGCACCCTGGGAAGACCCCCCCACTAAGCCAGCCCGGACCCTTCGCTCCCCCCCCCAACCTCGGGCGACAGCGGCTCCAGATGGCGCAAAACTGTGGGGTCACCCTCTTCCCTTCGCCTCCCGCATCCCTCGCGGCGGCCGATGCTGGCGGCCTTTCCTTCAAATCCTAGCCCCGTCCGCGCCCACGGGGACCTGTGCAGCCACCTCCCCCCTGGCCACCCCCCACCCGCTGTCCTCAGCCACTAGAGGGCGCCTGTGAGTCCACCCGCTCCTCCTCTGCCCACAGCCCTCCATGGCTCCCACCTTCCCCCGGGGTAAAAGCCCAAGTCCTCCCCTGTGCGACCTGCTGTGTCCCCTCCCCACCCCGTCCCCTCCCACTTGCTCACTCCCTGTGCTCCCGCCAGGCCTGGTCCTGCCTCAGGGCCTTTGCACGGGCTGCCCCGCCCCATTGGCCTAGACCCCCCAGGCATTATCCAGGTCTCTGCTCAAGGTCACCTCCTCAGGGAAGCCCTCCCTGACCTCCCCGACCCAATCCCTGGAGCCGGCGTTCTCTGCACGCCACGGGCCGCCTTACAGTTTGTGATCATTTGTACGGGCGGAGCGTCCCCAGCTCCGGGGGAACAGAGGGCCAGGTCGGCCTTGCTTCCCGGGTCCCCCCACGCCCGCCCCGTCCCCCTCCAGGCCTGTCCTCTCCCCTTCCTCCCACTACATTTGTACCCCGTGCCCCCAGTGCCTGGCACACAGGACACACTCGTTTGCTGATTGAACGGCCCCCCGAAGCCACTGCCGGCTGTACCCCCGGCACCCAGCAGGCGCTCAATAAATGTGAACGAGCGGACGGAAACGCGCGACCGGCACTCACGGGCAGGGGTGCAGGCTCTGGATGGCCATGACGGCCAGCCCGTTGGCGACCTTGTCCGAGAAGCTCATGGCGCCGTACACGAAGGCTCCGCTGTGCTGCGGGGGGGACACGGGGGGGACAGGGGCAACGGGGATGACGCCCACCCACCCCCGGCCTGGACCCCGACCCCCAGCCCGGCCCTGCCCGGCAGCCCTACCGCGTGGGGGCCGATGAGGTCGGCGGTCATGGCCAGCGAGGTGACGAGGACGGTGGCACAGCCGGCGCCCAGCAGCACGGCCGCCCCGTACACGGCCACGCCCAGCCCGGCGGCCAGCGCCACCCAGGCGGCGAAGGCGAGGACCACCAGGAGGCCCGCGAAGTAGGTCAGCTGCAGAGAGGGGACCCCCGGCGTCAGGCGCTTGCCCTCCGCCCCCCGCCCACCAGCAGCAAAGGGGGCTGGAAGAGGAGGAAACAGACGTCCCGAGGGGACCCCAGCTCCGACTCTACAGAATTTGGAGACCCGGAGCTGTGCCCACTGGCCGGGCGCCGTCACTTAAACCGAAACGCGAATCCCTTCGAATGTCAGGAAAGGGAAGGAGTTGGTGGGCCCCGGTCCCCCCACCCACCCCCACCCACTTACGTTCCTCCCGATACATTTGTTGATCGGCTTCATGAGGAAAGAGGAGAAGAAGCCGCTGAGATACATCACCAGGGGGATGGTCGCGATGAACCTCTGTGGGGGCACAGCCGGGCCCGTCAGGCCCCGGGGCGCCTCCCCCCCCACCTCCCGGCCCCGCCCACCTCACCTTGGGCAGGTGGAGAGAGTAGGTGAGGTACATGGCTATGTAGGTCTGGGACAGGTTCACGATGAGCCGCGTGCTCATGTACAGCACGCCCACCTGCGGGCGGGCACGGGGGGGAGGCGCAGGGATCAGACGGGGGACCCCCTGCGGGCGGGCACGGGGGGAGGCGCAGGGATCAGACGGGGGACCCCCTGCGGGCGGGCACGGGGGGAGGCGCAGGGATCAGACGGGGG